>JAECUM010001308.1:0-157647 GCA_016617855.1 Megalonaias nervosa
CCTCCGACTCCGACTCCATCAACAACATGCACCAGCGCTCCAGCACCTATTGATCTTAGGTTCTGAATTTAGTTACATTCGCAGTCTGGGAGAGAGTTATGTACTTCTTCATCAGTTCTTTGGCGGTTCTAACACTTGCACTCCCACCAGCTTTTCATTCGGAACCCCAGCATTGACAGTGACCTTGCTGCACTGGGGATGACGTAGTCACACTCAATAATATGGAATGGATGGCCTTTGTTGACACTGCAGTTAGTGAGCAATATCATTACTGTGACTTCATTGTTGGACTTTTGTTCTCTCTGGCTGTCTTCCAACTGACGGAACATAGCTTATCTTCTCCCACTCAGTGTACCTCAGGGCATGCATAGGAGTCAGTTTTTAGCTAAGAGCATGGCCTTCATCCTCTGCCTTATGTTTAACATTCTGATGGATGAAGTATGCTAACAAGCCATCAAGGAGACACATTTCCCTTCCTTCCACAACCACAGCATCAATACAAAGATAGTATGGGGAATCAACAAAAGTACTCAAGGGCCACTCATAGGACACAAACCTCTGAAAGCTGTCCTATCAAAGCTCCAACAATTGCATACCATGAGGATATAGCATTGAAAGGGTTGTATCATTTGTTCCACACCTTTTTCTTGGTCCCAGTGGCAAACAACTCTCTACATCTGGTCATTGCCCTAAGCATCCTCAATCCATTTATCCACGCCCATGGTTCTCACTGAAAACACCACAGTACATTATAAATGATATCCATGAGGGAGAATATGCCATCACTGGGGGTTTAGACTGCGCATACCTTCATGTTGCTATTCATAAGGCAATCAGGACATTTCCTGTGATTCACCTACAACATCGTATATCAATTCAGGGCACCCCAGCTGAGGCTCTACAGTGGTGACTTCTCTCAACAACAAGGATTATCTCAATCCTACAATGGTTATTTATCCCCAGCAACAAGGAGGACTCCAGTCCCCAGACCTTTGCGTCATGTCATGGGACTTATCTCAAACAACAAGGATGAACTCAATCCTACAATGGTGATTTATCTTCAACAACAAGGAGTACCCCAGTCCCCAGACCCTTGCATCATGTTGTGGGACTTATCTCAAACAACAAGGAGGAACCCCGGTCTCCGGACCCTTGCATCATTGTATGGGACTTTTTGAAGTGGTGTTGTCATCAACAATCCATTCAGGTTCACCAGATCCCAGGACTCCTCAACGTGTTGACCAACCCTTAGTCACGGAACAATCAACTAGTACAAAAGGATGGTCTCTCCATCACTCAGTTCTTACTCATATCTGTACCAGCTGGGACCGACCGTTGGTGGGCCTGTTTTCCAACAATAGGGAATGCCAAAAACCACATCCTTTGTCTCTCCCATCCCGGACCCAACAGCTTGGGCAATGGATGCCTTATTGTTGGATTGGACTGACCTGAACTTATACATCAACCCCCCACCAAAACCTTTGATTCCAAAGTGATACAGAAAGCAAGGGAATCAGCCTGTAGCCTCATCCTCATTGCATCACTCTATCGGGAGAAGTGAATGTACTGCCTCATCAATCTTGCCTCAGAAACCCCACAAAATTCAGGTTTTCCTTCATCTGCTTGTATAACCATGATGGCAGTTGTTTCATCCTTGTCCAGCCCCTGAACCTGCATGGCTGGATCATCTCAAACAAGCCCTCAGAATTCAACATTTTTGCAACCAGTTGTGGAGAGAATTGCTCACACATGACGGCCCTCCACTCCAAAAGCATATGAAGTCAGTGGCACAGTTTCATCCAGTGATGTGCAAACGAATATATCTAACCTCTCCAGGCATCGATACCACAGATAGAAAACGATCCAAGGTTAATGCTCCATGATTGCTGACACCTTTCATCATCATTGGATAGAGGGTATCGGACAAACCCAGGACTTATCCGACCTTCTCACCAACTTTATGTATACACAGCCAGAAACATTAACTCTAGGCCCAAAATGGAACCTATCTTGGGTATTAACCTGGCTGGATAAGACACATTTTGAACCATTTTCAGTGGCATCTCTGGCACTCCTTTTCCTACAAGACTTGCTTCCTCATGGCATTAGCAACTGCAGGCAGAATTCTCAAAATACATGTCCTATCAGCAGACCTGGTTTACATGCAAGTTCAGACAAGACGGGTCAGCCTTATTCATGATGACATCCCCTTTCATTGCCGAGAACTTTTGCCACGAACCCTCTGTATCCTCTGGACACATCAACTAAAGGCCACCTACAAGACCCAGTCCGGGCTTTCAGGTGATTAATTGATATGAACAGGGCCATTGCATTGAGGGAGATCGTGCCTCTTTCTACTTTTCATAAAAGGACAGGAATATCGATCAGAATAGAATATCACGTTCTGGAGTATGGGGGTTATTCGCTTAGCTTATAGGGAAATAACCCCAGCTCAATGAACTTTTACGCACTTTGGCAGATGAGGTTCAGGCAGTTGCCACCAACCTAGCATCAGACCTTGATTGTTTGCTAACCAACATCAGTCAGGCTGTGGGATGGAGATCGGAGGCCACATTCTCTTGCTTTTATCACTGAGATCTGTCATCCCAGAGAGGCCTATTTGATTTGGTAGGACCTATATCCACAGCTCAAAAGGTCTCCCATCCGGATAGATCAACAGCTTCTTAAGATGCAGCTTATCGACTTCCACTGGATTTGTGGAGGGGGGAGATTTTATTTCCTTTTGAAGTCCCGACAGATGGAGTCTCCTCCAATTCGGTTGTCTAGAAGCTGTCTTAATATCTTAGGGGAACAGAGATGGTATCTCCGGGGTAAAAGGTGATGTACCTCCCTCCACCTCTTACCTATTCTCCTAAGGTAATATGATTGGGTAATGTAATCGAAGAAGAAACAAATCTTACCTAGTAAAATATGTTTCTTCGAAAATACTTACCCAATCATAATACACGTACACCCTCCTAGCCTCCCCCCAGTTACATTCTTACAGAGCATGACTTCCACTCCAGTAATAACTATTATATTCTTATTCATTGCCACCTAGTCTTATAGGTAAGGAGAGGTCACTCTGCCTGACCACCACATGGGTTGGCAGACAACTTTTAGCTCCCTTCATCTAAAAGTAGTATCTGGGATGGCTGGATTTGCAAGGTAGTGGTAGTACTTCTAAGGTAGTATGATTTGGTAAGTATTTTCAAAGAAACATATTTTACTATAAAAATTGTTTTCCTAAACAAAACCTTTTCCCCTCATATATGTTCAAAGTGAAGAAGGTTGAGGTTTGTAAAATATTCAGTTAGGAGGTTGACAAAATTCTGTTTTGGAGTATGGTCTGACTTGTCCCAAACTGATCAAAAACCCTAACTGACTCCAAAAGGAAAAGGAATCATTTCTGTACTTGACCAAAGATAAACTTAACATGTGTTTTTAGAAGGTATCTCTGAGGTACATTACCATTGCTACTGAAGTTACTTAGAAGATAGAGATGACACAAATGACCTCATTAAAAGCCCATGGGCTAATTTACGGATGAACAGGAGTCTGTGAAATTGCTTAATGGTTCTTTGGAAACGAAATTGAAGGAACTTTTATGAAGATATATGTATAGGGATGTGAAAGTATGCACTGGTTAAATCTAAAGTGACTGTAAATTCATCCCATTTACCAAAGTCTGACTGATCTTGCCATCTCCATTTTGAATCTTAGTGTAGCTACATAATTATTGAGCAAGCTGAGGTCTAGAACTGGTCTGAGAGTCTCTTGGGTACTAGAAATAGCCTGGTGTTGAAACCCAGGAGAGTTTGGCATGTAAACTACATACAGCACCTGCTTGTAGAATAGTGACCAGATCTCCTTCTGAAAAATTTGAAAAATAAATTTGAAGACCCGTCTAAACAAGCTGGATTTCC
Organism: Megalonaias nervosa; assembly: GCA_016617855.1. Taxonomy (NCBI): domain Eukaryota; kingdom Metazoa; phylum Mollusca; class Bivalvia; order Unionida; family Unionidae; genus Megalonaias; species Megalonaias nervosa. The sequence goes on from JAECUM010001308.1 coordinate 3,927, forward strand.
CAATTGTTCACTGGAAACGTGACAGTCCATGCAGTTAAAAAATGAAGGAGTCTGGTGTCCAGCTGAAGGCTGCTTGCAGGCAATGAGGGTTGCAAGTCTGTGTCAGCTTTTGAGATGTTTAGGGAAGGAGGAATCTTCTTTCCTTTCCCCATTATTTAACTGCCTCTGGAATTGTGGGGTCTTTTGCCACCTGAAGTTTGATTGAGGATGGAATTGTTGCTATTGAGCTTTATTTTGTAACTTTTGTCCTCTTGCAGTTTATTGTCTCACTGTTGTTGAGACTGGTTTGATCTGAATGAAGGTGGTGGTAGCAACACAAGTTTTGGTGATCACTGATAACATAGTTTCTCAATTTTCTTCTTCGAAATAGCAGTGGTGTGCCTAACGGCAAAGTCAAGGCATGATGCAGCTCTAGGGTAGATGAGCATGGGCAGGCATCTTGTCTGGTGAGATCTATGTTAGCTAAAGAATCAGGGTATTAGCCATTGTATGATGTGTGGCCCTGTTAGTCACCTTGGCCATGCAGGTCATTGAATCCCATAAATAATTATTAGGCAATTGCTTAGATGAATGGTCCAGCTATTAGCTGGAAAGTTTGCTCAGCTCTTGGCTGGACAAACAGCCTGGTTGTCAGCTGGATGGGAGGTTTGGTAACTGCTAGAGGTGAAACGATTCATTGATATATTGATGCATCTATACTTTTGCTGAAATGATACACATATCAATACAAGAGATGGAGAATCGATACAAAACGATACTTATCATATGTATGCTGTTTTAGTCTTCAGCAGTTATGGATAATTATTATTAGTTGCCTTGTTGTTCAGTAAAATTATAATCCATCTGAAACAGCATTTGCAGTCACAGGCACTCAAGTTTATTGATAAAACGAAAAAGATTATTTGAGAATATGCACTCGCCGTCTACAAGTTAACACAAAGTGATAGGTTCGTAATCTGCCCCCCCCCATTTCATGCTAATTATCTTAACCCAGAAGTAGATTCAGCATATACTTTACATTCCAAATGTGTTCCACATGTTTAATGAAGTACTTTACTCATCATTCAATAACCACTTTCATGCAAAGTTTCTACTTTGAATTGTATCTTGACTCCTTTGGTCGATTTGAAAGCTGTGCTGCTGGTGTGTTGCACGTTGCAGTATGTTGCATTGAATTGGTTATTGCTTGTTCCACGCCAGGTTAAACAATAACCACCAATCAGAAATAAGTGTAGCTTATTCTCTGCATAGATGCAGTCAGAGTATGATATTGCACGAATCACGCAAAATTTGTGCGCTTGGAGAACAGTGAAACGCAAAAACTCCTGCAAATTCATTGAAAGTCCCACATATGAAAATGAGCTTGGTGAAGTATAAAATTTATATTTAAACATTCTGGTAAAGACCTCTGTTTTTTGGGTAACAACTGTTCAACTAAATTTGATTAGAACGACGTGCCCAGGAATAAAAACTATGGCATAGTTTGAACCATCCATGGATTGCTTGTTTAAAATATGGGCTACCTAGAAAACCCAAAATGTCTGATTCCCAGCATGGTTCATTATGATTTCGTTTGGCAAATACTTGCTGATGATAGTGATGCTGACAATAATTTTTCAAGTTATGAAGTATATCAGATTATTGGAGCTGCGAAAGTGTTAATGGAGAAACCAGTGAGTGATTTTGAGCTCAAAATGGTGTTATCGATATATATTGTATTGCAGGCTGCATATCGTGAATCGTATCCATACACGGCACAGGTGTATTATTTCACCCCTAGTAACCACATGGTTGTTCTGTGCTGTGGAAAATGGATGGATTGGTTTACCAGATCCCAGCATGGTTGGCCTTGTTTTAACTGAGGTACTTATTAGTGAGGGACGAATTGGGTGCATTTCATCATCAAATATTAAACAAACATTAATATTAGAGAATAATCACCACTTCCTCTGGCATCCAGCAGTCCTAGAAAGAGAAAAATTTATTGTTTTCCATCCACATCACAGAGACAGAGGAAAGAAACTCTTGCTCACCTTACCTGTTACCTCCCCTTATCACCACAAAGTTCTTATTGGTTGTTTACAAGTTTAAGCTTTTGGTATGATAGCTTGTACTGCCTTTATGAATCCATCAAAATTCTTGTTACGTGTGTTATTGTATTGTGTTTTTAGGTTTCTGCACGGGACTGGTAAACTTATTTGTGATTTTCAGTACTTAGATTTTCATATTTTTTTAAAGTTTGTGGACCATAGATATGTACTGTAGTTTGTACTGTCAACTTGTTACCCATAATTTGTATGGGATTTTTTCATTTTTATCAGTGTACGGCTGTACAACCATTTTGTTTGGGGTTTTTTTCTTATAAAAATTTAACTTTTTTAAATAAATTTTTGCAAATGTTTTTTGTTAATCCTGGAGTCTGGATGTAATTTTTTTTTTCTAAATCGAGCGTGATCCAGAATCTTTTATAGCTATGCGCAAGCAATGTGAGGATAACTCTAATATGCTTTGGAAAGCAATGAAGCTGGGAATGCCAAAATCGGGTTTAGTTAAGTATCCTTCTTTAACAAAACAAATAAAAATATATTAATATTGAAGAAAGTGTTTAGATAGCTTCATTTCATTCAAGATTCTTATGATCCTTTTAACCAATTTCGATATTTCCAACTTCCATCGCATTCCAGCCAACTGCCAATGGAACTTGAAAACATGTCCATTTGCTTGTGTGGGAATTTTAATTTATTAGGAAAAAGACATCAGTGTAAGTAAAGTCCGACTACAACATTGTAACTTTAGGGGATGCCAAGTGTGTGAGATATTCATGAAAATTGACTCATGGTTCTGAGTTAATCAACGTCGGAACACGCTACAGGGCACCGTCATTGGGCAATAAGACCTCGAAGACCAAAAAATAAATATCAGGTCGAGGTTTTATATTGTAGGACTGAGAGTTTATGGGGGAAAAATATAAATATGTAATAATGAGACCATGATAAATCCAAAAAAGTTAATATTGCACCTTGAAAATTCATTTTTCAAAATACCTTGCACATATTTTTTTTTACTAATAGCAACACTTTCGTTTTTTGAGTTGCTCCACACCTGGATCATGAAGCACTTAAAGACGAGTTTGAGGATTATTGCATGCTGCATGATGAGTGTGTGCCTGTATTAACAGACGATTGCCAGAAAAGGAGCTTTTGTAGCTACTTGCTGGATATTATCAGCTGGACAATTAGTACTGGTGGCATCCACTTCCCAAATCTGGAATTAGTTATTCAGTGACTATTTACCTTGCCTTGCAGCAGTGCAGATTGTGAGAGATCTTTTTCAATGATGAAAAAAATACATACAGATTGTAGGAAGTCCCTGAATGACCTCCCTGAATGTGGACACACTAACATCATTTTCACAGTGTAAAATAAACATTGACACCTGCTGCATAGACTTTTAAACCCTGATTACATTTGAAAAGTGCAAAGGTCACATATGTTGCATATAATAATGTGTGTGTGTGTATTACAACACACTGAAAATCAAAAGAATACAATTAAATAAAGTTTCAGAGATGTAAATAATTATATAAATGCATGTAAAATTAGTTTGTTTATAGCATTTGTTGTTTTAAAACTGTTGATCTTATATAATGTATGAATACATTGTTTTGTGTACGTTTTTTTTTTGTCTTTGTAAGGTTTTTATTCATCTGGCGTACAGGTTTTCATCCCAGCTGGTGACAGGTATCATACTACAAACTATAGTTTAATTTTTTGGTGGCCAAGTGGTTAGAGCATCTGCCTCAGATGCGGGAGGTCGCGGGTTCGAACCCCAGCCGAGTCATACCAAAGACTTATAAAAATGGTACTAACCACTTCCTCGCTAGGCGCTCAGCATTAAGAGGTTAGTGTTAAGACTGGTCGGCCTGGTGTCAGGATAATGTGACTGGGTGGGACATCATGCTACATGTCTGCAGCATGATGCCCCAGTGCTGGACATCTAGTAATGGTTAGCCAATCATATTCTGATGGTGGGGAAAGGGTACAGGATTGCGATATGTGTAAATAGATACAAGATATAATGTGGGGGAGAAAGCAGAAGGCAGAAGGACACAAAGCAGAAAGAAAAGCAGAAGGAGGGCAGAGAAAGAAAAAGGGCAGCAGAGATAAGATGTAGTTGGAAATAAGAATAAGAGATATACAAGATGGGGAGTTATGAGAAAGGATACCTGATAGACATAATGAAGTGATAGATATTATAAGTGGACAAATATAGTGAGAAACAATGTAGATAAACATTAGTGTAGAATTTGGAGAGGTGGACAGAACTAGTGTGTATTTTGGATATTAACAGTAAATTACAATATGACTTAGTGTCTTAATTAGTATACCACTGGTCCCCGCCTCACCCTGAAGTCAACAGAAAGACCCAGTAGGTCAGACGGACCACACCTAAGGGTCAGAAAGATCTTGGAAGAGTTTGGTAATGAGTGAGATTGATTTATAATAATTTGTTGATCTTGCATCTGAGCATGTTACCTCATTTCTGATTTTGATCAAACTTGAAATGTTAGCTTATAGCATCAAGATCTTGGATGGGTTTGATATTGGGTGAGATCTGTGCATATTAATGAGGCATTCTTGCATCTGATTGGCTGAGCATGTGTCTAATGTGGAGGTCATGTTTCTGATCTGATTTTTGTTCATGCTTGGATTGTATGTTTATATCATCAAAATCATGGACAGTATCAAAAATGAGCAAGATCCATGTATATCAATGAGGTGATCTTGCATCTGATTGGTTGAGGTTTGTTTCACTCTTAATGCTATAATTCTGATTTGATTTTGATCAAAATTGAAATAATGGCTTATATCATAAAGATATTGGACAATATCAGATGTGTACATGATTGACAGATATTGACATGATCTTTAGCAGAGTGTGTTGTCACTCTTAATGCTATATTTATTTTCTGATTTTTGTCAATTTTCAAATGTAGGTGACATAAATGAGATACCTTGCATCTCTTTGGCTGGGCTTGTGATCTTTATAGATCTAGAGGCTATATTTCTCATAACATTTTGATAAACTTGGTAAATGGGTTTTATTGATTATGAGTAACAGACTTAATATTAACTGTACCATTATGTTGAGAACAAATTTTTTATCAGGATAAAGTAAAATAAGTAAAATTAATATGATATTAATGTTTTGGGGAAAGTTTATCTAGATTATGTTCTTACAAAACTTCATTGGCCTGCTTAGTGTAATGGTCAACTGTCAAGTTATCAGCCTGGTGAGCAATATGAGGCACACTTGGGCCTCTTGTTTTTGTTTTGATTACCATTTTTAATACCAGAAGTTGCACAGTATAATGTGTTCAGGAGTGTGCTAATGTGCCATTAAACCCTATACATTCATACATGCATATTTTCTGGCTGGCTGATTGCAGTCCATTGCATGTTAGATAAAATTCCTTTGTGATGTCCAAATGGCTTAAAGGATTTTTCTTGAGAAAAGACTTACCTTCATGTACAGGGTGTGTGAATGTAGTTGCACACTGGAAATACTTTAAGGTACATGGATCAGGCTGGGGAGAAGTGGTGAAAAATGCAATAGATGATAAGAAGAGAGATTGATGACATTAGTGGTATTACATTAGCAGAAGGTAGGAAGGAGGAATAACCTTTTCCCGGGCAAAGATGGAATTTAAATTGGTCGTCATAGTTATGATTCAGCATTAAAGTTGTGTGCCAGAATTTTTTCAAGTTACATGCATAATTCATACAGGACCTAAAAACCTTGAACTTGCTTGAATTTCAAGTTGTAAAAATCAAGGAAGACAGGAAAATCAAGGCCTTGAGAAAAGTACTTAAGAATTAATTTAAAAAATGTTAAATGCCTGCCATAAGGTGGAGCTTATGTTATGATGTCTGTTGATCTATTGGTTCTTTATTTTGTTATTTATTGGTTCTTTATTTTGTTTCTGCACAATAACTTCCGTTCTCCACCTGTGAGACAGAAAAAAACCCTAAAGTTTGAGGTTGAATGTCAGAGGTAGGTCATGGGGAAATAAATAAGGAAATCTGTCTCCACATAATAACTTGACTTGTATACCAGGTAACTTGACCCAACTTTGTAATGTTCTTTATCATTTACTTTGACCAAATGTTGTAGATGGCTTGCATTTGAGACAAGAACGACACCTACTTGTTTTGGGATCAAGGGTCAAAAAAAAAAAAAAGATTTCCACAAAACTACTTAAGCTGTGGTCCACATTTCTTTATTGAACTTTGTAGATGGTTTGCATTTAAGACAATACACCTATTGACTTGGAGGTTAAACAGTCAAAGGTCAGGGTCAGAGGGACTCTAGGGAGGAACATGGTTTCCACAAGATAACTAAGAGACCATTACCAAACTTGGATGGCTTGCATCTGAGACAAGAAATGCACCAATTAATTTTAGGGTATGTAGGTCAAGGTCACCAAGAGTGATAGAAGAAATGTGGTTTCTGCAAAACTAGTGAATTCAAGATCAAAAATCACATTAGGGAAAATGCAGACCTTCTTGCTAATGCCATGACACCCATATGCTTAGCACATGGAATGATGTAACTCTGAAAATGCGTGCTGATCTCATCAACCAGTGAAATAGCTTGTTTCATTTAGTATTGATTTTGTCTTTGAATTTTATACTTACAAAGCAGTGGAAGTACATGTATGTCATATCATGGTTTGCAGGAGTCAGCTGTAGTTAATATTTCATGAAGATCAGTTGTTTCTGTTGCAATATAAAAAATATAAAAAATTATTTCCCGTTTCCTCCTGACTTTTAGAGTGAAGTCCAGTAAAGTTGATGAATTGTTTCTAATTTCTAGGACATAGTCAGTTGGTACACAGCCATCAGAGCAGCAAAATTTGAGAGGAGGAAGGTGGCTTTCCCAGACCGAGAAGATAAAGAGGTACAGTGGTTGGAGGATTTTATTTTTGACAACACTTTACTGTTATATTAATGTCTTGTTTCATTGCTGTTTTATTATAATATTAGAACCTTGCATAAGTGTTTAAAAGGTTTTTTTTTGCTTTGTAGTTCCTGAGAAGTCATTTTAGAATTTGACCAGAATCTGAAGGTTTAAAAGTACAACCTGATAACTACAATGTCTAGAGACCCTCATATAAGGTTCTAGCAATTTATTATGCTGAATTACGCTGTAACAGTTGATGTGTCAGATTCAGTCACAGAAAACAAGACTGGTCACTGAATCGGGAACTGAACATTGTATCCAGTTTCAATATCAATACGATAATCATCATTTATCATGTATTTGAATAGTTCTGTTTCTCATCTGGATAAATTATTGTCAATTTGTCATTGTTGCAAGATTATGAGAATAAAAAGCTTTGATAAATGGATGCATTACTATCATGTATAAGCTTTACCTAATGACATTTTTTGGCTGATCATCGTTTAATGTAGTATTGCTAGATGATTTAGCCTAGTTAACAGTGACATGGGCAGGAGTTAAACTGGTACTACACCTTTCAGTTCTTCAATTTTTGACCAGTGGAATAATGTTTAGAATACAGTACATAATGTTTTTCTTGGTTTATGAGCTCGCCTTGATGGGAAGTTTAAAATTTTCACATAATCATGGTTAAAAATTAAATCTTTATTCTTCATTCTTTATTCTTTTCTGAGCTGGCCTGGTGTCAGGATAATGTGACTGGGTGGGACATCATGCTACATCACTATAAACTGCCACACTGTAGATATTGTAATGATATGACTGAAAAATTGCTAAAGCTACATCATAAATCCAAATCTCTCACACTCTCAAAACACACACACACACACACACACACACACACACACATACAGACACACACACATACACATTATTCTTTACTGAATTATACTATTTATCAGTTGTGCAAGTTTTAAAAACTTGTATTGGGCACTGCCAACAGCTCTGATCCTGGCATAGAATGGCACTTGAAGTAAAGTAACTTTTAATACCTGGTTGTATTGGAAGTTGAAATCAAACCCAGCATCACAGGTGCAAACAAAGTGTGTTGCCACAAACCATGTCCTTAAATAATCATTGCTGTTAAGGAAGATAAAGCGGGAGCCATGGAACCTTACCAAAGTCAGCAAGCATTGGTATGAGTGTGTAAAATTCATATCATTCAGATGGTAATGGAAGTGCCCTTAGATTTCAGAATTAAGCTAATGCAAGTGCACTTATGTTTCAGAATTACGTTCTGAACCCTTTGCTTTGAATCTATGGAGTTTTAGTTGTTACAAAAGTTCAGATATTTTTGAAGTAAGTGAATGAATATGATATCCTGAAAATATTCACTTTCTGTGCTTCTCACCAGATGGATGGATATATGTACATGGGGTAATCACCAGTAGACGAAATATGATACATAGTTGGTCCTGAATGAAAATGATACCAGTCATATATCCAATATTGCCGCCACAGCTGTTTTAAAAATATATTTGGCACCTCTCCTCCTGAATTGATGATCAATATGATATGGGAGTTCTAACCAAATCCTAAATGCAACTGGTGCCAGTCAAATATCAAGTATGGCTGCCATGATGACTGATGAAGGGATGATCATGATAAGGATATTTACCAAAAGACTTCAAATGATGTCTACTTTCCAAAATGAAAATAGGGCCAGTGTGTTTACCACAGCAGTTAATTTGAAAATCTTATTATCACTGCAGAATATCTGAGATGGTTTAAACATTCAAGAAATAAAAACAAATCATATCTTGAATTCCAGGAAATTATTTTCAGTTTTTTTTTAATTTTGGCCAAACATTAACATTATGATCTGTGGGAACTGATTACTTGTCTCTGCCCGTATGTGATTTCATTTCATTTTACCGTGAGTGGTGTGAGTAATTAGACTACCTTGGCATGTATTTTTTTTAAAAGTGCCTTCCCAAGTTAACATGTATGGTTAAATGGAACAGCCCTAATAAATGGTATCATACTTTCATATATAGTTTATGATATATTGAAATATATAAGCGACAGAAAAATGATATCACCACATTGATGATACCACTATGATTACAACAGTGACGATATCACTTTTGGAACTACATTTCCAATTTAGGAACTATATCTGCCCTTATGAATGTTATTCAAAATCTGTATTTCCACATGTACCCTAGGCCTATTTAATATTTTTCGTCAGCTCATTTTTTCTTACCCTCTATCAAGATGAAAAGATTTTAAAATGTGTCAAGTCTCTATACCCTCTAGCATACATTTATTTAGTCATAAAGGAGGCACCATCAAAAAATGAACTCCAAACAACAAAAAGTTGACTTCAGGTATTAATTTATTTTAAAAATAGTTTTTCACATAAATCTGCAAGGTATTAGTGACTGGACTTACATAAACTGTTGCTATTTGAAATTCTGTCATCCATAAAGTATAGTATGTTTTTATATTCTGCAACAAATGGACATAAGTTTAGAATAATGTTTGGTTAAATATGGTAAGAAATTGTTCAAGTAGTGATTCTGACTCTCAATATAATCATAATCATGCTTGAAAACTAGAAATGTGGCAATGTTGATTTCAAGCTGAAATTAAGTAACAATCAAAATTTGGGTGCAGTGCCTATTACTAAACTAGACTGCAAGCTTGCAAAGGCTAAAAATTCATGTTTTAAGGCAGAAATGAGCAAAATAAAGAACTAAAATCTACACAAGTAACTCACAATCATTCAGATCTTTTATTTAAAGAAGTTACTCTCAGAAATCTGTCAGCTGTGACTTTATGTTGTTTCTCTATAGTACCCACAATTTTCACTATTGATCTGTGCAAAAAATGTATTTACAAAAAATTCATTTTTGTTTGAAGACAGTCATTCATTTGACAAATTTGCTTAATTTGAAGCATTATTTGTACAAGCTAAATTTGTAAAAGGTCACTGTCTTGTGAAGTTCTTATTGATGTAGTAATGCAGCTGTTAATTGCTTTGGCACAGAAAAGAGAAGTAAAAATGGTGCAGATTGATGGTTTTTGCCTTCAAGAATAAATCTGCTTTGATTTTTACTCACTACTTGTGACAATACACTGTTTCCCACTTCACTCATGAGATATTTTCTTATATCTGCTCTAAAAACATAAATATCCTTCATGTGTGACTCGATTTAATTCTATATTTTGAGTTACATGCTCAAAAAGATCAATTTTACTAACTGACCAACTGAAATTATGTTTGTCCATTTGATTGTTATCAGTCCTAGGTCACTGTTTTCGATTAAAATAAATCATAAGTCATCAGTATTTTATGTTACAGCTTGCCAAAGATTTGACAACTAATTTCTACTGTGAGGGTTACTTACACAAGATGGGTCCTAATAATGAGCCCTACAAGAAACGATGGTTCACATTAGACAGAAGAAAGATGTCATACTTAGAAGAACCTATGGTATAGTATCCATTTTTGTGTCTTGAAAACCATGAATCACTTTAAATTCATGGATATCATATTTCATAGTTCGGTTAAAAATAGATATTCATGCATTCTTAATATCTTAATTGTGGATTCGTCATTTGAAATATAGTAAAATATTGAGCAAAGAAGTAACTGTATATATCTCCATAAAAATAATTCCAACATTCACTTCCATCCATTTTCAAGTATACAGGCTTAACCTGGTGCAGAAATTAGGTTGATTTTGGTAAGATACTCATTGTTGACTTTTATTATCAAAGGAGAGAGGTTAATCAGAGATGTTGACATGTGTTTGCACATGTACAAACTAACAGGCTTAGTTTCGCTGCTGTTTTTGAGATTACAGTTAGGTTATTCAGTGTTTTAAAGATTGTCATTAAAACATTGTTGACAGTCAAGGATAATGTACTAAAACTAAGTCATGGACAGGAAAGTAAGATTTTACTAAAGATATGTATATAAACAATTGCTCATTTGAGTTTCACTCTGTGACTTTCCTGATGTCACTGACACCCTGCATAGAGTACTTGAAGTAAAATCTGTATTGACTATTGCCAGATCCTATGCATTCTTGTTTATTGACTGGAGTTGGTATGTGACTAGTCGCTGTGATCAGAGGTGATAGCACTGTTTGATGTTTTCAAAGTACATTGTGGGTAGAAGTAGCTGTCGCATTTAAAGAAAAACATCTCTGTGCCAGCCACGTACACTAAAAGATTACAACCCCTGGATTTATCTATCATCAGGTTCTAAAAGGAGTAAATCAAATCATGCTTTCTTGAGTGGTATTAAACCCAGGTGATTGCTTAGTTAAATGAATTGGAAGACCAGTGGAGATGCAAGTCTTGATTAACCTGAAAGATTAATCCTTAATCCAGTGTTCTAATAGTTTTACAAAGTGTCATATCAGATGGACATGACTGACATGGGCTTTGTGATAGCAAGACTGGTAAGCTAATTGTTTATTTATGTGTATGAAATGTATTTAGTAATAATGTGTTGTTGTGTGTTGTTTTGTTCCATTTGCTGAGTGGAATGGTGGATTGCAAGTGATTGACAGAATTATTATAAACTACTAATGTTTGAATCAGTGATGGTAATTGCTGTCACATTCATGCACCTGTTCTGTATGAAACCTTCTCTAACAACAGATGGTTATTGTGCTCATGTTGGATATTTTCATGGATAGGGACATAAGCATTCTGTTCAAATTTTGGATGTTAGAGTACAGATTTGCTCTAACACCTTCACCAGTTACCAGATACAGTGGAAGTACAAATTCACCTCAGCAAGGTCAGCAACACTTAATATCAGTGGGAGGGATGAGAGAATAAAGATTGAAATCATAGTATCAATTCACATTGAAGATAAACCCATATTTCATGTAATCTTTCGTACCCTTAAATTTTTTTTCGTAGAGAGCTGAGTAATGAAAGTCATAACTATTTGTTTCTACTTTTTTTCATGCATAGAAGTTGGTTTTAAAATTAAATGTTTTTAATTTTTCATAGAAATGAAGCCTAAAGATCAGTGCTTTTGAGAATTAATGTATATATATATACAACATTGTTGAAAAGAAACTTCCAAAGTAAGGAAGATTTCTATTGAAAAGTTTGTAGAAAAGTATTTGAAATGGACTAGCTATTTTCAATAAAATGAAAACTGAATTTATTACATTAACGTTGGGCATTTTGTACATCTAAATTACCAGGTTATAGATCTTTACAATCATATTAAAATAGTAAATACCAGCATCCTTCAAGAGATGTAAATTTGGTTGAAGTATTAACAGATATTTACCATACCTATGTATTCACAAATTTGCAAATTTTTTATAAATGTTAATGAAATCGTCAGTTAATATAAGCATGTTATTGCCATTTTTGACAATGACATGATCATTCTGTACACATGGGGTTTGTGTTATAGAAATCAGCCAAATTTGTACAGTGAGGGAAACAATCAGGACCTAATGAACTAGCTTAACCCTTTCCTTAGAATAAGCCTCTACTGCATTCCAATGGAAGTGCCTTTTGATGTCTTGGTTTGATTTGCACGCAAGTGTATTTTGATGCCTACAAGTAAACATGTCATTTTGATCTGGTTTTCATAGGGAAAACCACTGACATTTGGCATTGAGGCAAATGACCCTGGTATCACATCACATGGTTTGTTATTTAAAACATAGCTGTAATGTGCTTTTTTAAGTTACTGGTCAGATTCTTCCTAATACAAAATAGAGGTTGTAGACTTTCTTGAACACTTTCATCAGTTGAAATGATTAGGATTATGACTAATATATACATATATATAAATGTGTGTGTGTGTCCGTGTGTGGGCCACAAACTTAACATTTTTGGTCCATTTGGCCCATGGTGTTGAAGATGTTGGACCACCCTGTATTAGAGTATCTCTACATAAAGCTTGTGTAAATTCATTTTGGCAACAGGTCATATTTGTGGTCTGAGGAATTTTTACTACTGAACATGTACCAAGGTTAATTCATTTTCTGTACAAAGCCCACATTATATCCAACTTTTATTCCAATGGCCCAGCTTTTAAGGCAGTTAACAGTGTTTAATAATTAAGATAGTTATCGTAATTAGTGTTTTGGATATGTGCTGTTTGGTATATATTTTCAGTCCATCTTTGTTTCATGTAATGATGTTATTTATGTTAATATGTACAGTACAGTATAATGCCAGGTTTTAAACATGTTTCTTAACCAATGACACCTTTGAATTTGCAGACAGAAGTGTCAGATCTTGAATTAAAGTTAGATGTACAACTACGCTAAGCATGAACAAAGCTATGACTAAATATCACCTAATTACAGGAAGTGTGCATTAACAGATAAGGGTAATCTGCTTTGGTGGCAGTGGAGACTTTATTTTACTTGCAGAGCATTCAGAATTATCGTTCTTGAGATTAAAATTAAATTAAGATTTTTATGTCAATATAAATATTGTAAATATTAAAATATAAATTTTGCCTTTGAAACTGAAGGAATATGGTATGTATTTTGCATAATTTTTCCATTTACTACTTTGTTGCTGTTATCTCTTTTTACAAAAGTTTCTGCTAAATGGGAGCAGTAGTATACATTAAACAAAATGGCATGAAGAAAGGCTGAAATATCTCTATCTCTGCATTATGTCAGAGCATGTTATTTCTATCACAAGGTTTAAAAATAAAAATGTGACAAAATATCATAGTATCATGAATATTCGTTTTCAAACTTATCTGTTGCCAAAATTCACTCATATATAATCAAATGCAAACAATGCATTGTACTGTTTTTATGCAGCATTAGTGTTATTATGTCTGATGCAGATGAATTTAATATTGATGATCATGGAGATATTTTGGAACCTTCTTCAATGTCAAATCCTTCAGTTTTTACATGATCTCTGCCCCAGAATGATATTACTTTTTAGACATTAGTTTTCATTCTTTAAAAGAAAATATTAGGTATTTCGTGTATGGAAGACAACATAAGAAAATTTACTTTGGTCCTTTTTTGTATTGTAGCTTTATTTTTGTAAACCATCAACATCCTTTTAAAAATTGCGGTCTGCAAATTTGTAAAGAGTCAATAAGAATTGTAATATATGGTGTAGTTTAATTATAGGAATATGTGGCATTTACAATGAATCATCTGCTTTGAAAACTTTCTCTTATATTCAGCTACAAATAGCTAAATTATTAAAATGTTTCTGTACCTACATGTACTAGTAACAAGAAAATAACATTAAAAATCTATGCATAATATCTCAAAAAATTAATTTCCAATTATAATGAACACAGTTAAGAAACATACACCATAACATCATAAACAAATCAATTGATTCAAGTGTAACAAGTGGCTGTATCTTGTCCATCTTTTCCTTATGAATACTTACATATATATTCCATCATTCATTGTTGCAACATTGTTCTGTTCCAGTGTTCTGTACTTTTAGCAGACCTGTGAACCCTTAATTGTAGTTGTATTTCATTACAGCTAAAATTAAGAAATTATGATCGTTGTGGTTAAGTCTGGAATTTGGTTTATCCATGTTTGAACCACATCCAGGTTTCAAATTAGGTTCTGTTGAGTTGGTCAGGGAATCAATCTTACATTTACAGTAGTACCTCAGATGCTGTAAACAGCCCGTATTTTTTCATGCAAAATGCTGGCATGATCAGGTTGGTACTTATACCATTTTCTTAGTGATGGTGCCCAGTGAACTAAAACATTTCCAGGACAAAAGGGACAAAAAGTCTCATAAAACAATTAAACAGTTCACATAGAAACACTGCATATACTTAACAAGTCAGTGTTTCTTACTGAAAATTCTATTCATGAAAAGTATCGGTTGTCTTGTCAGTGTTGCATACAAAATATGTGATAAACCAAGGTGCAGTGTTGGAAACTCTAGATATTTGAAATATGTACGAACACTCTCAATGCAAATATTTTTTCATTTTGATGTCACTTTTCTGATCTAGAAAGGTATGGTATGCATTTTGTTTATCTGTTTCATGGCAATATTCATTACACAATACTTGTATCTACAGCTGTTTGGGTTGGATTAATTTGAAAATATTACCAGTAAATTAAATATTACCAGTAAATTAAATATTACCAGTAAATCAAATATTACCCACCAATAAGTAAAGTGTCAGTGTTGTTTATGTTGGGTGTTCACATACAGGTATATTGCTTCCATTTTCTGCAAGTCAGAATAATCTGTATTTTGTATTTTATTTTCTGTTTTGCTGTATAAACACTGTTTGATGCAATAAAAGTTTTGATTTAATTTATATTCTTCTTTTCGTTAAGTCAGATTTAATTCCCAAGTGATCTTTCCCAAGTTATTTGCCTGTGCACATGAACCAATAAACCTTTGGCTTGTTTGTTCAAGTTGACAATTCTATTGATCGAGCTGCAGATTTAATACTTGTTCAGTGCCGGGTCGAGTTCTATGACTTCCTGTACATGTTTGACCTTAAACCTGTAGTTTTTAAAGGCAGCATCATTTATTTTTCTATGTCACAATCTATCAATTATGCTGTGAGTTTGATAACATGTTCAGTGCAAAGTTATAGAGGGTTGTTACTGATTTCCCTGTGATCTTACTGCCCAATTGACACCTTGTCATTTACATCCTTGAATAGATTTAATAGACTGTAAGTTCAGTCTCCATATAGGCACTTATATATGACATTAGAGACAAAGAATCAGAGATATTTATGATGACTGGACGACAATGGAGGATTCTGAATTTTTTTGGTCACTCAGTCAATGAGGATGATTTTTTAACTTTGTACCAGATGACATTATTGAAATCTGTAGGATATGATGAATGACAAATATGTGGACTTGTTTATTTGTAAGATGTGTAGAATTGATATATTATGTGATATTGTGAATTGGTCATTTTGGGCTACTCTGGTTTGTGACCTATGATAGAATTCATGGATTTATAATATAAATGGATTTAAAATGTCAAGCATTATGAATTTCTTTGGATTTTAAGACAGAAATGTGGACAAAATGTAAGTTGTCAGTTTGTTTCTGACATATTCTACTCTATTTATAATTTTATTACCCTGTTTTTGTCTTAATTTTTCCTATTAATCTATTAAGTTACACAGTTTGGCCTGTTTATTTTTCCAGAGTGCAACTCTGACTTACTGATGAGAGGTCAGTTTTTCAGATGGATCTGACATGCAATGTCACCATGACTTATATTATGTGGTCAAAGAGAAATGAGCCTTTTGCAGCCATAAAAGGAGGGGGGGTCAACTTACAATCAACTTTACTTATGATTGAGTATATACAGTATGAAAAGGAATACTGGTATTCAGATTCTTGGGATGAAAGCAAGAAAGGCAGCAATTACATTTATTGATATCATGTGGTGTTGATTTAAGTAGGTATTATGGTGGGAAAGATGATTGTGATCGTGACTTGAAATTTTAAAAAAAAAATCAATATGTGAAATAAGTTAGGATAGAGAAAAGGGAAAAAAGCATAAGGTATTCAGACACTTGTAACACTGAAAATGAGAAAAAGAATAATAAATAAGACTAGTATATGAATATTAAATTTAATACTCAAAATCAATCCTTCGAGTGCAACCGTCTTTGAAAAATGTAAATCCTCTTGAAAGCACTTTTAATTTTATCCATGTATTTTAATCAATAAGAACAACAAGCCTGTAAAATATTGCTTGAAGCAGAATTATTAATGAAACACTATATTTATACACTAAAGCTCGCACTTCAATGGTTTACAAAGTCACTGTATCAGTGTCATGTCAATCAAGTCTCATGGTATATACAAATGCTTGTCAGGTGAATAATCCACAGATTGCAGAATCAGACAAGTCCAGCTTTCTCAGAACCACTGACTTTTAGATCCGATATTTTGCTTATTGTCGTGTGAGCTACGATTATCACTTCAGCGCAAATTGACCGATTAATAAGATTGCAAGATTCACTAATCAGCAGTAAGAGCCTCCTTTTCTGAGATGGCTTCCTTTAGCATACCGGTTGTGGAAGTGTGAGTTTAATTCTTCTTTTTACTCTTTGTTTATTTTCATGTCTGGTACATAGTATGTACATGAGGCCTGCACAAACAAAAGATTGTTTCCACTGTCTTTCAATTTAGTTAGTATGTTGGTATGAGCTTCCTTTGATGTTGAGCACTCAGATGAAAATACGATGCAAGTGATTGACTTTGATGTTTTATTTGTAGTCTGTCTCAGCTTAGCAAGCAGCATATTCCCCTGGATTTCTTCCAACCCCAAGGACTTGGCTGTAATTAATAAACTCAGAAATTGCTTTTGGCTTTTGGCCCTATCTCAAAATTTTATACACTTGCTTGGCATTGTAAGGGGAATTACTAGCATGGATTCCTTGGTTTTTCCTTACCCCAGATTGGGCCCTGACCCAGGAGTTATAACTTGGACCCCATCAGCAGCCAAGAGAGTTGCAGTGGCTTAGTGGTTAAGGCATTGGACCCCATCAGCAGCCAAGAGAGTTGCAGTGGCTTAGTGGTTAAGGCATTGGACACATCAGCAGCCAAGAGAGTTGCGGTGGCTTAGTGGTTAAGGCATTGGACACATCAGCAGCCAAGAGAGTTGCGGTGGCTTAGTGGTTAAGGCATTGCACACATCAGCAGCCAAGAGAGTTGCGGTGGCTTAGTGGTTAAGGCATTGCACACATCAGCAGCCAAGAGAGTTGCAGTGGCTTAGTGGTTAAGGCATTGGACACATCAGCAGCCAAGAGAGTTGCAGTGGCTTAGTGGTTAAGGCATTGGACACATCAGCAGCCAAGAGAGTTGCGGTGGCTTAGTGGTTAAGGCATTGGACACATCAGCAGCCAAGAGTTGCAGTGGCTTAGTGGTTAAGGCATTGCACACATCAGCAGCCAAGAGAGTTGCGGTGGCTTAGTGGTTGAGGCATTGGACACATCAGCAGCCAAGAGTTGCAGTGGCTTAGTGGTTAAGGCAATGGACACATCAGCAGCCAAGAGAGTTGCGGTGGCTTAGTGGTTAAGGCATTGCACACATCAGCAGCCAAGAGAGTTGCGGTGGCTTAGTGGTTGAGGCATTGGACAGAGCAGAAGATTGCAGATTTAAGACCCACCGTATGATCAACCTGGATTGACTTCCAAATTTCTCAGGATTTCTTTTTTACTGCCATGTGTTTCTTTGCTGTTGGTAATTAAATTTGGAAGTGTTTTAGTATTTGTTTTGTATTATTACAGGCCAAAGTTATAAAATGTACATTTAAATTATTTGTGGGCAATGGAACTTAATATACGAAATGCCATAAAATAATGTACAATACATATGATAACTTAATAAACAACAATTATTTCAGGCACATAAATATAGCATTACTAGCAACTGTCAAACTCCATTTAACCAAACTTGTAACTCTTCCTTCAGAATATTAATGAATGTTAAATGCAGTAAAGTCTTAGCAGTAATTCTCTGCAAATATTATTTTTGCAAGAAACTTGTTCTTCTTAAACAAAATCACTTTCTTGCACATAAATAAATATGTAAAGAAACCAAGATCCATATTTGGTGTGCAGACACTTCTTCAGCCTAGAAGCTATATTGCTTTGTTAAAGAATTCCTGTATAGCATTTTTCCTTTGAAAAAAACCTGTTCATTCACAGATTGTAAAAATTTGTTGGCATTTTGCAAAATTTAAAAAAAAATAAATTACATTATCAAATTAATTTCAACTTTGTTATATGGCTGATGCTGTTTGCACGACCACTATGTACTTTAATTGGGAAAGACTATTAGCACAGTTGCCATGTATCTCATCTGTAAAGACTATTCGCATGGCTGCTATGTGTATAATTTATGTAAAGCTATTTGTATGTCTGCCATGTACCTGATTTCCAAAATATACTCATTTTTGTAACTGATTAACTTAAATTCCATCATTGCAAGTCACTATTGTTAAAACCGGTACAGTGCTGTACTCCTTCACCTTCAGTAGAAAAAGAAATGTTTGAATAAATATTGAGTAATTCTAATGGGTGAAAAAAAATTTCAGTGTTGTCACCCAGTCAGTGAACTTTTTCCATTATTTATTCAGAAAAAATTTTCTTTGTGTGCACCAATGAGCTGGCTAGCAAAAGTGTATTAAGAGTTTGAGAGTAATAGTTTTCTTTGATAATGTCAGCTGTTGACCGTTTATATTCAGCAGTGTTTTGTGTAGATTCACACAGTAGATCCGTGTAGATTCACACAGTAGATCTGTGGACAGAATTCTTTCTTAATTCAGGCTTAGAAAGCATACACTTGAAATGTACCTTTGCATAGCAAATTTGAGTGACATAATTCTTTCTTGATTCAAGATAACAAAACATACTCTAAATATAAATATAAAGAAAAGCATAGAGTGGGATTTTATCCTGGGTCCTTTGCTTGACATGTTGGCTTATTTCCACTCAGCTACTGTGATTAATACTTTGAATAATAAAATTTCTTTATTTATATTTTGCCTTGTCAATTGAAAACAAAATTCTGGACTGTTGAAGTAAATTTTATTTACCCAAATGTTTTTCTCTTTGGGAATAACCACTAATTCACAGGCAAGCCTCTGATTGTTTGCACGCCATATCATAGTTATAATACAGACTGTGAGACAGACACTGATCACAGTACAAATACTGAATGGCAGCAGTGAAAATTTAATACCTAGACACCATACGAAATAGACACTGTGGAACAATTTCCTTTTCTTTAAAAAGTGTTTGTAGGCTGATAAATCAGCGACCAAACCTGTGATGGTAGTAATGGGTACATGTTATGTTTAGCAGAGTTTACATAATTCTTAATATTTTGGATGCATCCCTAATGCATTGATTAGTCATCATGCAAATAGTCTTTTCTATTGTTGGCAAACAGTAGTCGTGCAAATAGTTTTATCAAAAGTTGGTACATGTCGGATGTGCGAATATACACTTGCTTGTTATGTTGATATTTTATATTTATCTTCAGTTCAAATTGTAACTCATTCATTATAGTCCATACAGTTTATTATATGCTTTCATTTTTACAACTTGTTTTATTTAAACTTGTGCATATTTATTGTTAAATTATTTTATTTATGTTCAAGCTTTTTTCTGCAAGTATAAGAACATTGCATAACCCTTAAACTTGTGATTCTAAAATAATCTTCATTATAGGTTACTTCCCTTGCTTTCCTTAACAAGAAATCTGAGTCAGTAGGATCCTTTCTGTTAAAATTTCTTCCACTGCCATTGATTGCATGACAACAATTGTTTCAAGGATTCACAATTTTTTGCATCTTCATTCAGATTGATGTCACATCAGCATAATTTGTTCAATATTGAAAGGCCCCTATGCCAGGACATTTTGTGTGAAAGTTAGTCTTTTCAGCAGTGTTTAGAGTTTAAGATGTGTTAACATTTATCTTCTTTTACTAACAGCAGCCATATTTATTGGTGGAACAGCAGCATTTATATAAATCTGAAAGGCATTCAAGCTTCATCAAAGTCTGTCATGTGGTATTTTAGAAGTTCCTAAAGCCTTTTCTATTTTTTGTAACATTGGCAATATTTGATGCCAGTTTTCCATCACTTATATGAACTTAAAAGCCTTTATTACCAGAAAACTTTGTCAGATTAGGTCAATTGATGCTGAGCAGTTTCTGAGAACTTGTTTAATGTTTTGTAGATTTTTATTAACTGTAGCTGTATTTGATTGTGGAAGGCATTATTTGCTATCTATGCCAGGATAAGGATATTTCAGATATGGTCTGACTGTTGAGGAGTTTAAAGAGGAAGTAATTTGTAAGTTTATCAGTTTTCAGTAATGGTGGCCATATCTGAAGATGGATTGACATCGTTTGACAAAATTTGAAAGAACTTCATGCCATGATGCTTTCTGTCAAATTCTTTTGAGAGGGTTTTGTTTTTTTCTGCACAAATTTTAGAGAAATTCATGCCAGGATGCTTTCTGTTATATTTGGTCAAATTCTGTTAGGCAGTTTCAACAAAGAAGCCCTTTAAAGGGTTTTTATATTTGTTTAATAATGGTAGACATATTTTATGCTAGTTGGCATCATTTAAACAAATTGCTGTCAGAACTGATCCAGTTATTCATAGTAGTTTTTGGGAAGTGTTTTAAACTTTGTTCTCTTTTTAGTAATGGTTGCCATATTGCAAGGTGGATTGGCATCATTTTAAACACTTGAAAGAACTTCATGAAAGAATACTTTTTTAAAGATTTTTTTCAGATTCTGTGTAGCAGATTTTGAGAAAAAGTAATTTTTTTCCATCTTTAGTAACAGTGGCCATATTTATTGACGTATTATCATAATTTGAACAAATTCTCAAGAGCTTTATGCCAGGAAGCATTCTTTATAATTTTATCAAATTCTGCCAAGTGATTGTGAGAAAAAGTTGTAAATAGCAATGGTAAATGGACTACGGATATCATAGGATGCACAACAACTGAGAAGAATCAAACCATAAGCCACTTGGCCTTATTGATAAGTGAGTCAAAAACAACTTAGGGCACATAGTTGCATGCATCCAGCCAGTAGAAGCTGGTCTAATTATGCAAGATGTTTGTTTCAGAGCCCCTTCCCCAAAGGTGAGGTGTTCATTGGACACCAAGATGGTGGATACAGTGTAGACATTGGTGGTCCAGATGTGAAAAGCAACCAGGGCTTCCCCTTTACACAGAAGACACCAGAACGACTGTACATTCTTTGTGCTGAGAGTCATGATGACAGGGAACGGTGGATCATGGCATTGAAGAAAATAATTGATACACCATTGACACCTCAGGATACAAGATGTATGTTCATTCTCAAATTTCCACCCATTTAACCATCACCTAAATATGTCACTTTCAGAGTCAGAATTTAGAAACTTTTGAATCAGCAAAATGGTCAGTGGTTTAAGTCAACAAACTACATAGCTTCTCAATTTTTATTTGCCAATGTGTTCATCAACAAAAAATTTTGAACTAAATAGATATACAGTTTGGACTTTATTTCAAAATGGCTGATAATTGTAGACAAAATGGGCAAGAAACATTTATGATATAAGCTGTTTATGTTTTCTTTATTTTCAATTTCACTGAAAGTTTATAGAAAGTAATTGGTCACCAGAATACCAAAGGAAAAAATTTCAACAGAAAACCATCTTTATGTGCTGTTCACAAACTGCATTCCAGTTACAATAAACTAGTCCATAAAGAACATCCAGAGGATCACAAAATCTACCATATATACTCGTATACTCACAAAATCTACCGTATATACTCATATATAGCGCATTATGCCATGGTAGATGAAGATCTTAGTTGTTTGCAGTTTGACACGAAATAAAAGATTACAGACATTAGTCATTTAGGTGTCATTGATAAAGAGGTGAAATACGTAAGTATGCTTAAAAGGTAGTTTTGACTGTAGTCCTGTATGAACAGATATTCTCTACATGGAGATGTCTGTGCAAAGCTGTTCAATTATTTAGTTATAAGTAACAGAATTACTGAATGTACTTGCTTATGAGTCCAGCTGCAAACTGCGTAGACCAGATCTGCTGATGCATAATGCACTGGCAGATCTGGGTCTGTGCAGTTTGTTAGGAGTAATTAATAGAACGAACAAGATAGACCTGATTTGCAGGTGCATTATGCTATGGCAGATCAGGATCTTTGGGTTTTTATTGCAGTTTGACTTACACAGCTTCTCAGATGAAAAGGAAATAAAATTTTCTAGGGAGCTGATTAAACAATGTAGACTTTTTGTTTGGGGCCCCGAGTGGCAGAGTGGTCTAAAGTGCTCACTGTTACGGATCATTGCCATCTCATCTCTGTCTGCATGGGTTCGAGTCTCGGGTTTGGCCAATGTTGGTATGTGAGAAAGCTTGCCAGTAGCTTCTTGTGGGTCTGTGGTTCTTTCCGGGGTTTACCCCCCCACCCCCCCCACCCCCCGAGTTCTTCCACCACCATTTATACTGGCCACCATATATAGCCTATCTTGTGCTGCAAAATGACGTTAAACCCTATAACAACAACAACAAGACTTTTTTTCCTTGATTTGATACTTTTAATATTGCATTTTAGCCTTTATTCAGAAAAATAATTGTAGAAAACATTGCTAGTTGGATAGTTATAAATGGTTTTCTTTTCTTAAATATAGCAACAAAATCATCATTATGTCAAACCAAATACTGTCCATTTGCATATTTGTGATGAGTCAAAATATCACTAGAGCTTGCAACTTATTTGCCTTCGTGGCTGGTAAACATTTGATTCTTTTAAACTGTAATTGTATCTTTATTAATCTTTCTATCAATACAAAATAATTTTTATTTATTTTCAACCTACTCTCAAAAATATCCTGCACACCAAAGTAAGCACACAATCAGCACAACGAATGCAAGTATTAAGGATTCTTTTGATTGACTAATAGTAATTGCTTGCTTAACTAAACAAACCACAGCTTTGCTTCCCAAACAATCTCATGATTATGCATGAAGACATATGGATATCTTTACAAGCAATAAAATCAATTGATAACCACATTAGCAAGCACTGTTTTCTTTTTAAAATGCAAATTACTGCCAGGTAAATTAGCTGAATCATTGGACTTGATAAGTGGCTGGTCAGGTAGTGTAGACCAATAAGTGGATGGTCAGTTAGTCTAGACCGATAAGTGGATGATCAACTAGACCAATAAGTGGATGATCAACTAGTCTAGATTGATAAGTGGATGATCAACTAGTCTAGATTGATAAGTGGATGATCAACTAGACCAATAAGTGGATGGTCAACTAGTCTAGACCGATAAGTAGATGATCAACTAGTCTAGACTGATAAGTAGATGATCAACTAGTCTAGACTGATAAGTGGATGATCAACTAGTCTAGATTGATAAGTGGATGATCAACTAGACCAATAAGTGGATGGTCAACTAGTCTAGACCGATAAGTAGATGATCAACTAGTCTACACCGATAAGTAGATGATCAACTAGTCTAGACCGATAAGTAGATGATCAACTAGTCTAGACCAATAAGTGGATGATCAACTAGTCTAGATTGATAAGTGGATGGTCAACTAGTCTAGACCGATAAGTGGATGATCAACTAGTCTAGACCGATAAGTGGATGGTCAACTAGTCTAGACCGATAAGTGGATGATCAACTAGTCTAGACCGATAAGTAGATGATCAACTAGTCTAGACCGATAAGTAGATGATCAACTAGTGTAGACCGATAAGTGGATGATCAACTAGTCTAGACCGATAAGTAGATGATCAACTAGTGTAGACCAATAAGTGGATGATCAACTAGTCTAGACCGATAAGTGGATGATCAACTAGTGTAGACCGATAAGTGGATGGATCAACTAGTCTAGACCGATAAGTGGATGATCAACTAGTGTAGACCGATAAGTGGATGGATCAACTAGTCTAGATGGATAAGTGGATGGTCAACTAGTCTAGACCGATAAGTGGATGATCAACTAGTCTAGACCGATAAGTGGATGATCAACTAGTCTAGACCGATAAGTAGATGATCAACTAGTCTAGACCGATAAGTGGATGATCAACTAGTCTAGACCGATAAGTGGATGGTCAACTAGTCTAGACCGATAAGTGGATGATCAACTAGTCTAGACCGATAAGTAGATGATCAACTAGTGTAGACCGATAAGTGGATGATCAACTAGTCTAGACCAATAAGTGGATGGTCAACTAGTCTAGACCGATAAGTGGATGGTCAACTAGTCTAGACCGATAAGTAGATGATCAACTAGTCTAGATTGATAAGTGGATGGTCAACTAGTCTAGACCGATAAGTGGATGATCAACTAGTCTAGACCGATAAGTAGATGATCAACTAGTCTAGACCGATATGTGGATGATCAACTAGTCTAGACCGATAAGTGGATGGTCAACTAGTCTAGACCGACAAGTGGATGATCAACTAGTCTAGACCGATAAGTAGATGATCAACTAGTCTAGACCGATAAGTGGATGATCAACTAGTCTAGACCGATAAGTGGATGGTCAACTAGTCTAGACCGATAAGTGGATGGTCAACTAGTCTAGACCGATAAGTGGATGACCAACTAGTCTAGATTGATAAGTGGATGGTCAACTAGTCTAGACCGATAAGTGGATGATCAACTAGTCTAGACCGATAAGTGGATGGATAAGTGGATGATCAACTAGTCTAGACCGATAAGTGGATGGTCAACTAGTCTAGACCGATAAGTGGATGGTAAGCTAGTCTAGACTGAAAAGTGGATGGTCAGCTAGTCTAAACTGATAAGTAGATGGTCAGCTAGTCTAGACTGTTAAGTAGATGGTCAACTAGTCTAAACCGATAAGTAGATGGTCAACTAGTGTTAAGTGATATGTAGATGGTCAGCTAAACTGAAAAGTGGATGGTCAGCCAGTCTGAACTGAAAAGAGGACAGTCATCTAGTCTTTACTGAACAGGGAATTGGTCAGAAGAAAGTGCTTATTTCTATCCATGACATGTTATCATTCGTTTGTCGTATGGCAAAGAAAACTTCTATTTAAAATTTATATCTACACATATGAAGACACAGTTTTCCATATGAAGACCTATGCTGTGTACATATTATTGTCCTTTATTGTTGTAGAGGACTGGACTTGAATTAGAGTGCTGTGGTAAGAGAATCATAAAGAGATATTAAGAATGTGTTTAAAATGCATAAAATTAGCAGTAAATTTTGCCAACATAAATTCATTCAAGTTATTGTCAACATTTGCATCAGTGTATATGGAATGTGTCAGCAAAGAAATATTCTTATAAGATGTTGAGGTGACTGTTGAGTTTTTTGTAGTTTAAATCTTTACAAAAAATGATATCACCACCACCTTCCTATTTCTTTAAGCTCTTACAGGCTCAGGAATGAATAGGCTTGATGTGCACTCTTGCATGTCACAATAGGCGACTAATGGAGGGAGCTCAGTGGTTAGCATGCCAAACTTGTCACTGAAAGGGTATGGATTCAAATTCTACCATCAGCATATTTGCTGACCTGGTTAAGTAAAATCACTTAGAGTAAACTTGCAACAGAATCCATCCAGGAGGAGTCACACACTTATTCATTTTGATACATTAATATGATGAGACACTCAATTTTGATGCTGTCCAAGAGAATGTTAACAGAATCTTCAGTATATGTTGTTTCATGTTTGGCTGAATGATCAGTTGCTTGACTAAATACATTAATTTGCATACTGACTCACCAACTTGATACTTAATTTGCTTGTACTTAACACAATGGATTGCTCTTTGTTTTGCTTTGGTGCACAGTTCTGAACAAACAAGACTTAAGTGAGGATAAAATTTAAACAAATGAAGTACAGTCTAGCTCCATCAAGTATACATTTCTTACAACAGCACAAGTGGGAATGAGTTAATGGGTAAAACCATTTTGATTAAAGTCCAACAGTGTGATTTATCTCATTTGTACAGTTTAAAACAGATTAAAAAAACTAGTCTGTATTTACATGGTAAAGGTGCTAGAGTAGTATGTTTTAATGGGACAAGATATTTTAATAAATACCCCCACGTTAGCTCTCATATAATAGTTCACCTAATTACAAACAACTTAAACCCAATCTATCTGTCATTGCATAATTCAACAACAAATCTGGGTCTGCACTGTTAATTCTACTTGTAATTTTCTACAAACAACATAGACCTGGATCTGGTGATTCATAATCTGGGTCCATGCTGTTGTATTTGGATGCAGGCTAGACCTCTGTAGGTATGATAATAAAGGTGAGATGGGGGTGGTGGTTAACGTGCTTCACTGCAGATTGCTAGTTTAAATTTATCCTCTAATTTTCAGTGGCTACTTCCCTCTCTTCCAAAAGGAAAAGTTCCTTTAAATTAAAGATGAATTAAGCCTGGCATCCTCTTCACAGCTCTATCTCAAGTATGTAGTATACACAAGTCTTCTTCATAACGCACTATTTTGATTCTACATATTATAATTCTTTATCATGCCATTATTCAATTTATCAATAAATACACAAGTAATGGCTTCACTGATTTTGTTATTACACAATATGATTATGTGCTTCTCAATGTTAATCTAGGATTAAAAAGATATCTCTGTAGACCATGTCAGTAGATTTCTTTTATTTCCAGGTACATAGTAAGATGCATCTGTAAGAATAGTTCTCGAATTCCTTAAAATGATTGACACAAAAGAATGATAACAAACAGTAGAACCTGTTTTGAAAGACTATATCTCCTGCCCAAAAATAATGGTCTCTTAAGGCAGTTTTGGTCTCTCAACAAGTCAGTTCGTAATGCATTTAATAAATCCATGCATTCAAAATCTGATCTCGAGATAGATGGTCTCTCATAGCAGAGGTCTTTCAAGGCAAGTTTTACTGTATTAAGTGTAGATTTAGAATGATGATAGTGAACTCATGAGAGTAAAGATTCTGATAAAATTACAAGTTCTTTACCTTCCCATGTTTTCTAATAGGTGAAACTAGTTCATGGCGCTTAAATTTATTGTGTAACAATTAAGGACTTTTCATAAGCTTTCAGTATGTGAATCCCATAGACAATCCTAATACTATTTAACTCATTTTATAAAAATTTGAGTTCTAAACTCATTTTCCCACATTTCTGGAATTCTAATACTTCACACGTTGGGTCAAAGATAAATTCAGAAAAGCATCTGAATTGCTAGTACTTAGCTATAAAAAAAAACATTGTTTCACTTAACGTGCCTGTCTTTGTTGCTATTGGAATATATCCATTTCCTTTTCTAATTGGTGCTGTATTCTTTGGTCTCGGACCTTTTTCTACATGCATTTGTACTGACAATATTCATTCTATGATAACTCCATGCTTAATGATAAGACCAACCCACCCTTTTTTGTTTTTTTTATATATTTACTTAGGACATTTTTGTCTGATAATAACCCCCATCTATACTCCTATTGACAAATATATGGCATTAGGCTGGCCCAATTGGACTGGGGGAGGAATACTGTACTATGCTTAATGGCGACACATTATATAGCGACTAATCAGAAGCACTGATATATTTGATCAGCTTCACAGGTTTAAAGGCCAAAGGAGCTAAAGGTATGTCTTTGCATTTATTCTCAGTTTTCCTTTATTTGTTTTCAATGCATTTCTTCCATTTTTGAGACTGAATTTTTGAAAGCATTTTTATTAAATTTATTTTTCAGGTATGTACTCTATGTACTGTCAAGATTAGTTACCTATACTTTGAATTTATTTCCAGTTTTGCATCACTACTTCGTTTTGTGGGTATGTTTCTAAAGAGGAAAAAGGGTCCTTTTGTCTTAAAGAAAGTATCAATGTACAGATCTTTAGTGATGTTTATAACAACCATAAAATCCATAGAAATGGGTACACTTCAAATAAATTCACAGTAAGCAACCAGGTCCTTCAATATTAAAAAGTTCACTCAACAAGAAATCTTGATTGAAAATATTTTGACCAATCAAATGAGTGTATTTGTACCTTATGATTAGCATTTCGAAAAATTTGTTTAATACTGAGGAAGTTCAATGAGGCCATTTAATCTACTTTTTGTTCTTCTTGCATGTACATGGAACCATTCCATAGGATTTCTTGGATTGGTTTTATTTTATAAGAATTGTCCCTTTTAATTTCAGTTGCAAAGCAATTAAGCCATAAAAAATGAGTGGCCAGAGTGGCATCTACACCGACACAAGCCTCAAGAAGATTGCATGCTGATCCTTCAATTATGTGTGTGAATAAATGGAGCCTAATCATTTGCTGATTGCCGTTTCATACATAAACACTCATACCCATTGTATTGTTAATAATTATTTGTTCAGATATTTAAAAAGTTACTGGTAAAATAATTCATTTGATATAAAATCAGTTTCTTTATTCATAGTTTTGTAAGATGTACAAATCCAAAACCAAAATAAAATTTGTACACACAAGAAAAGGAACAAGTATGTATGCTTTTGTTTTGCACAAAATTGGTTATATCTATTAGCTCTACTGGTCATAGACACAAACTGCTTATGGGATGGCCTGTTGTCCTTTATCCATCCATCTGTTGGCACAAATATGTTATTGCTGCTTCTCCAGAACTGCTTGGATGATTGCTATAAAACTTGATGCACACATTCATTGCAAGATCTAGTTGGTCCTAAATAAAATGGTGCTGCATGGACATATGATATCACTGCTACAGTGGACATCTTGAAAAACCTTGTTATTGTTACATCAGAATGAATATTCATATCATGGAATTTTCACTAGGAGGTTTTTTTATGATGTCTAGTTGGTCCTAAATGAAAATGGTGTTATCTCATGTCTATTGTCACCACACAATCCATCTTTAAAATCATATTATCACTACTCCTGAAGAATCACGATATCTGTTTAGTCCTAAATGAAAATGGTGTCAGTCTAACCTCAAAATTTGTGATAAGACAGCAATCTTGAAAATCTTTTTGTCACTACTCCTCCCAAAATCAAAAGTCATATCAACATGGGGTTTTCACCAGGAGACTTCTTATGGTGTCCATTTTGTCCAAATGAAAAATAAGCTGATTTTACATCCAATATGGTGAGCATCTTGAGTATTGTGATTATTACTCCTCCAGAATTTTGCATCCTGTCGAAACAGGGTTTTCACCAAAAGATTTCTTAACAATCCTAAATACAAATGGTGCCTGCTTGTATTACATATGGCTGCCACAGTGGCAATCTTGAAAAGCTTGTTATTGCTACTCTTGAATAGAGGATCATATTTACATGGGGATTTCAACAAAGTCTTCTAATGATACCTAGTTTGTCCTAAGTGAAAATAGTGATCTTGTATCCAGTATGACCACCACAATGGCTGATTTGAACATCTCATTGCTCGGGAATATTAGAGATGGTTTCAACAATAAGCAGTTAAAAGGAAGAAATTTGTTTTATCTTGAATTCCTGGAAATTCTTTTTGGACAGTAAATCACCAGTACCTTTGAGGGACTCTTGTACAATGACAGAATTCTTACCTTGTTGAAATTTTGCAAGTCTGCATAGTATTAAGTTTGCTATCATAAATTCAGGTTATGTTCCTATTCAGCATCTGTTAACATAGTTTTTATGTAATGGATCACGAGTCCTTTTCATGATCACTATAAACAGGGTTTAGGGCATTTTTTTTTTATTAGCTCTACTGGTCATAGAAAAGAACAGCTTCTGTGATGGTCCTTTATCCCTCATATATCTGTTAGCACAAGTTTGTTATCCCTACTCCTCCTAAACTACTTGGAGGATTGCCATGAAACTTTAGACACATTCAGCCATACAATCCAGTTGGTCCTAAATGAAATGCTGCTGCGTGGATGTCCAATATGGCAATCACTACTATTCCTGAATACATGGTCATATCAACATGTGATTTTCACTGAAAGACTTTATATGTCAGGTTGGTCCTAAATGAAAATGCTGCTGATTTCTTCTCCAATATGCTCCAAAGCAGCCATCTTGAAAATCTTGTTATTGCAACTCCTCCTGAACAGAGAGTCAAATTTACATGGGGTTTTCACCAAAAGGTTTCTTATTACGTCAGTTGATATAATTTAAAACTTTGCCAATCTGACATCCAATATGGCCACCACTCACTGGCTGCCTTGAAAATATTATCACTTCTCTTCCAGAATGGATGGTCATCTCATCTTGAGGATTTCACTAAAAGACTTCTTAAGAGGTCTAGTTGGTCCTAAATGAAAATGATACTTAAGTCCGATATGATTCCCACATCAGCCACTTTGAATATCAGCATGAGGTTTTCATTTTTAAAAAAGAATATGATATGACAAGTTGGTCCTAAATGAAAATGGTTCCAAGCTGACATCCATTATGGCCACCACAGCAGCCATGTTTAAAATCTTATCACTGCTCCTCTTGAATGGAAAGTCATATTGACATTGGGTTTTCACCTAAAGACTTCTGATATCTAATTGATCTTAAATTAAAATGGTGCAGATCCCTCTCTTATGACTGCCAGTGTACAGCTGATAATCCTGTTATCACTACTTTTGAATGAATGGTCACATCAGCATGGGGTTTTCACTAATAGTGTTTTGTTAATGATAAAATGGTGCTGATCTGATGTTCAGTATGTGGCCATCTGGAAAATCTTGTTTGCTACTCATAAATGGAAAGTTTTTTGACATTGTGGTTTCGTCATAAGAGTTCATATCGTGTCTAGTTGTTCCCCCCCCCCCAAATGACACCCTAAATATGACCACCATTTTGGCTGTCTTGAAAATATTGTTTTCTCTACTCCTCCCAAATAGATGGCTGTTATCAACATGGGTTTTCACTAATAGACTTCTTATGACACCTGGTCCAAAATAAAATTGGTGCCAGTTATACATCCAGTATGGCTGCTACAATGGCAGTCTTGGAAATCTTGCTGTCACTATTACCCCTGAACGGATGATCATTACAACATGGGGTTTTCGCCAAAAGACTTCTAATGATGCCTGTTCTGTCCTAAATGAAAATATTGCCAATCTGACTCCAAACAGTCTACCACAGTAGCTAATTTGAAAATTTTGTTATTGCTGAAGAATATCAGAGACGGTTTCAGCACTCTGCAGTTAAAAGGAATATACTGTTTATCTTAAATTCATGAATATTCTTTTCACCCAGTAAAGCGTCGGCCACTTTAACGACTCTTGTTTGTAGTGTAACATGGCCATCAGATGTAAAGCACTTTAAATATATTTTTAAGGTCTAAACATTTAAGACAAATTTAAGTAGTACAAGTTAATCCTTTCATTAAGTGTTTTGTGATTATTACATTCCATATTTTGCTTCTGTAATATGTATAAAATTAAGAGAATTGTTACAGATAAGCTAACATTTATTACATGATGCAATTTTTTTTATATCTATAAATTAGTAGCTGCTTTTTTCATATAAAATGAAAAAAAAATGAGAATTTTAACAGAAAGAGGTTTTTGAGAGAGAAAGAGATATATATACATTACAAATGTATCATTTGTATGTTCTGTTGTATTGACTGTCCTCAGTAATTGAGTTAAAGACTTGAATTTGCTAGC
This sequence comes from Megalonaias nervosa, assembly GCA_016617855.1. Classification (NCBI taxonomy): domain Eukaryota; kingdom Metazoa; phylum Mollusca; class Bivalvia; order Unionida; family Unionidae; genus Megalonaias; species Megalonaias nervosa. The sequence continues at coordinate 36,056 of JAECUM010001308.1, forward strand.
AAGACTGGCCTCAGTAACTGAGTTAAAGACTGTTGTATTGACTGTCCTCAGTAACTGAGTTAAAGACTTGACTTCTTCTGCAAGACTGGCCTCAGTAACTGAGTTAAAGACTGATGTATTGACCTCAGTAACTGAGTTAAAGGCTTCAATTTGCCAGCAAGACTGAATTCTAACCAAGTTAAGGACGGTTTGTGCTATGAAAGTACTTAATTTTGTCATCCTGGTATAACACCCCTTTTCTCTATATCTGAGACATCCATGCTTTGATCTGAAATACTTAAAAACAGAACTAGTTGATTTTAAATTTAATTTTGTTTGTAATCAGACTAACACATTTTGTGCTTTATTATGTCAACAAAGTCCTGCTAATTTGCTAAATGTGATAATTTTTATTATTAAATACATTTTTGTTTAATAAAGATAATATTTGCTATTATTCAATATTATTCAAATTAGTACATGTTCAAGATCAAATTTGAGGTTTACGAGTGCATAATAAGTATTAAAACAAACAAAAGTTACTGTTATAAGTATTTAAACAAGTACAATACAGAGAAAATATTGTATTCAGTTTGGAATAGTGTCTTGAACCACTGATTACAATAAATTTAGTTATTTGTGATATCACTTGTACACAGTAGGGATCAGCTTGTGATATCACTTGTACACAGTAGGGATCAGCTTGTGATATCACTTGTACACAGTAGGGATCAGCTAGTATCGCTATGATCTAATTTATAACTTCGCTATCAGGTAATTTGGTTTTTTTTCTTCGTTTGTTCAGATCAATCAGAATACTGTATGAGATCAGAAATGAAACTACTGGGTGCCCAAGTGGTCTAAGGTGCTTACTTTTGCAGATCACTTGCATCTCACCTCTGTTTGCATGGGTTGAACTCTAGACTCGACCAATGATGGTATGTGAGAAAACTATCAAGTAGCTCCCCTTGGATTGGTGGCTCTTCCCACGGTCTCACTCAACCAAATGGCTGCCATGTATAGCCTATCATGTACTGAAAAATGGTGTTAAACTTGACAAAACCACCAACCAAGCTGTTAAAATACAGCTTAATTTTAAAAGACGTTGAAAGTGAGATAGTAACTACACAAAGACATGGCTTCTGAACCGAGTCCAACTTTTACACTCTGAACTTAAATTATCTATATATCAAATCTGTGCAAAACATAAAGCTGTAACATCTTTGCATTTTCTATTAACTCATTCAGTCCCAATCCCGCCTGGTGTAATGAGGCAGTACCCTACTTTCAAGCTCTGTGGCATCAAGGTCATTTAAGATACACCAAAGTGGGTGGTATTACAGTAAAGTGTCTACATCTCTTTTCAGACCCAATGTTTTTTTACACCAAAAATTTGCCTGTTGTCAGAATCGGATTGTGTCCCGATTGTAGACTTTTTGACCTGTGATCTAAGGCAGACCGGTCTGAACTGCACACAGACAGGTGAACCTTTGCAAAAAGTAGAATAAGTTGGGGGTTGGGAGTAAGAAGTGTTAAGGAGTCGAAAATGATTGGTCCAATAAGCAAAAAAAACCAAAAAAAAACAACTCCAACTTTTACTCCTTTGTACATGTGCGAGCCAAATAGCCAATGAAAAATGTTTCTAGCACAACTAGGCATCAGTCTAGAAGCAGATGTATTTGGATGTATTCAGAATTAACCTCCAAAATGTGTCTCCCACCTCCATTTCTGGCAAAATTGACAAATGTCTCGGGGGCCAGATGTGTTAAGAATTATCTCATGATTTTGTTTCTTAAGAACATCCATTCCCAGATCAAAAAAATAGTTATTCTCTTACTAGTGTTGTCATTTGTAAAATGGCAACATGTAAAATGCTAACAGAACCAATTCATATATCTGCCAGTAATTTGTTGTTAATGTCAAGATTACATTCCATGTATTTGACTGATATACCATATTTTTCATGATGGAGATGTTTTAACAATTTAATGCTCTTAGCATATGAGCAGGAAAATAAAAATTCTAGTCAAAATGTATCATCTAATCACAATCCATCTAGATTTACAATCTCTAATATGCAACTAACCAATCTATAAGAGCCCCATAAATGGACAAAATTGCCAAATCTTACATTTGCAAGCATTCAGACGTATGGTATGTTGTTGTTAAATACATTTATATACTGAAGGATCTGGAAAAGCAAAATCATTCCTGTTTGCAGTCAGACATAAAAAATATAGCTTTTCTTATTGAAAACTTAGTGCATATACGTTTGAATTCCTGGATAGTTCAAATGTAATTTGGCAAATATATCATCTATTTTGCAAAAACTTGAAGCTGCTTCTCATCTCACATGGAATTCCTATCCAGCCTCCTGGCATATGTTGACACATCTAGAAACTGAATGATATATGCCATTTTAACAAGATGATTCAATATAAAGTACTATACATATATATATATATAATTGGACTGATTTGTAAAATTAGGAGACCCATAAATTAAACATGGAATTTTATGTTTAATGAATTTCTGACAGTCTGCAAAGCAGTCTCTCAACTGAGACCTTGGAAAACCTGAAACAAATGAACATTTGAACCAAGTATTTAAGTTCATAGAGATTTGAGTTTCATGATTTTATTTTACTGTCAGAGGTCAACCAATTAATGTTATGAAACAATTATCAAAGGTACTTGATTTAATGCATATCATGATCCATGGTACTTGCAGTCAATAGGGTATAAACTTGGACATGGGCAGGTCCATGCCAATTTATTTTAATACAGCCACTAGGGTTTTATATATATATATATATATATATATATATATATATATATATATATATATATATATATATATTGTACCTTGTCCTGTTTTTCTATTTGAATATTTAATGAATTATTTTCATGCATCATCTCTGGGGGCATTTTTGGTTTACGACGTGTGACATAGAAGGAAAATATGTACAATACTGTTTGCCACAATATTATATTATTTTACATACTGTGAGACATGAACTTAAATGCCTTCAAATATTCAAAACCTCCATGAAGTTTTTTAAACAGGGTTCCCATACTTTATGAAACAAAAATTTCCGTTTTACCCTTACTTAATGAAATCAGAAACATTTGTTGCTCTGAAAACATGCATTTTTCAAAATCAATAGCTGTTTCTATTTTGAGACTCCCAGAACATCTAAATGAGACACATAGCCATGTACTAAACTAAGCCTCTGTATATTCTGGTAAGAACTGAATAAATTAAACTCACGATCAGTTCAATTATGATTCAATTCCATTTTTATCTGATTAATATTTGTAAAAATCTGTTCTTTTTCCTGACTTTTTCCTTTTTTCTCATCAACGTAGGAACCTTGTTAAAAACTTTTGCATTGATACAAGATATCTATTTTATATAACCAAATAATCACATTTTAAAGATTTTCTTTTACACAGTGCTATTAGATTGATTATTATTAAGACTTAAATTTACAATAGATGATTTTCAGATCTTTGGGGGTTGTTTTTTTTTACATATATTTATAATTATAATTTTCATAAAAATAATGTTAAAAACTGATCAATGTCATTTGTATTCGAAATCTCTCAAACAGCTATGTACTATATAAACAGAAATTGTAACGACATTATTATCACAATGACTATATGAACAGATCATAACAATTAATCCTTTTTACTTTGCCCATGATTTTTCATGTAAAATTAATCCTCTTTTACTTTGCCTATGTTATTTCATGTAAAAGTCTGGAAGTTAATAACATTTTCTATTCATTTCCAAGTTACCTATAACTAAGGCTGCAGCATTTATGTGTACAGATGGTTTACTTGAGGCTATTGGCTATAAATGTTTATAAAATTGTTAACCATGTAAATGAAAGTGGCTGTTAGTGAAGCATATCATATATGGTGCAAGAACCTGGAGTCTGCAACCCTTTAGATTCCTTGATCTTTATTTGCTGTATTGGTGTGTCACATAAAAAAAACACAAGTTCAAGCCATTCTGAAATTTATATACTTAACTGTCTGCCGAGAGACTGTAGAGGTACAGATATGAAAATAAGATTGAATTTCAACTAAACTGTGTTCAGTTAATGTACACATTTAAAGACTTTTGTAAATGTTGTTGCCTTAGCTATGACTAAAGTACATGAATAAGGGGAATGAATTTTGTCCATTTTAAGATTCAACATGAATCTAGTTAAATGTACTAGATTTTGTTTTTCAGCTTGTACATTTTTTTATTGAAACTTTTGACATAATGTCTAACAGCACATTCCTTTATGACAATATTACTGGTTCATAAATGAGAAGAGTACATTGATTCTTTGGCAGTATTACCACATTAATGCAGCAATGAGAAGATGAAAGGAGATATTTTTTGTTTTTCTTAAGACTTGTACAAATGTTTGTTATTCATTTACCACATGTAATAGTTTGAATGAAAGTCCTATCACTAAATAAAACATCTTCCACCTCAAGCAATAATGACCCTAATCTCTATATGGAGGGGGCATGTAATCTGTCTCTTCTATTTATATCACATTGCACACAAATTTCACTTACTCTACATAACTACATAATGTTTAAAAGTTTTGAACAAAACATGATGGAATTCTGGCCACTGTTTCCCTCTTTGCCTTTAACTGCATCATACTGGTAGGGCCATCCATGCACACAGTTCTTGACAAAACAATCAAATGGTCTCAAATAAATTTAAATGTGCTGAATACCAATATAGAACAAAATGTTACAGAATGGGAATGAATGCATTGCAGATTGCATGTTTGTATCGACTCCTAAGCCCAGCGTGCATACATTCCAATTAGCAATTTTATTATGTATGTAATTATAGTTTTATTTTCAGCTTAAATTTACACACTTGTATCTACTACATTTATAAATCAAATTTATACAATAAAATGTACAAGAAATGAATAAAAATTCTCCCAGAGTGAAGCTCTTCAACTGTTTTGGGTTTTTTTGTTACAGTTGATTTATGTAACAAAAACTTTCCCCATTAGATATCAGTAATTACTAGTATTTTCTACTTATTCCTTCAGAATAAAAAAAGAAGTAAATCAATATTTTAAGCTCTTGTTATTTGATGTTACAATCCTCTGATGAGGGCAACAGTTCTTTATTTTGTTGAGAAGATGAAAACATTTGCACAGTTGTGCAAGTAATTGCAGTACTGATGAACAGCATGACTGTACATCACATAATGTACGGTCACCAATACAAAATTCTGTTACATGCATGAAGAATTTTTACAGGCAGAATTGGTAAAATTACATCAGGCTCATACATAAAAATTGATTAGAGCATGGAACTCAAGTTCATTGTTCCCAAACTTTGATTTTCTGCGAACCTTTATTAAAATAGAGAATATTTTGTTAAGAACCCTTTTCTAAAAAAAGAAATAGGGCTATTTTAGTTTTAAAAAGTATGGAAAAATTGGGAAAATTTAGACAGAAAAGAAGGCCAGAAAGTAAATTTTTAAGTAAACTATGTTTCTGCAAGAATACTTACCCAATCATGTTACATCAGGAATATCAGCATGCTACCTCGTGTAGCCAGCCTACTCAAAGACAAAAATAGTCTTTTCCCATCTATCTCATACAGACGAAGGGCAATAACTCTTGCCAATTACCTCTCCTTGCCACTGCCAGGTGTCCCTAGTTTTTAGCTGAGTGATATACTAATGTGGATGCTTGCATGGGGTGGTGGTGATTGGGAGGGTTTTTAAGTAATGTGATTGGGTAAGTATTCTTTGAGAAACATAATTTACTGAAAAATTAGCTTTCTCCTTCTGATACGTTCCTCAATCACATTTAGGAGAATAGATAATAGATGGAAATACTGAGCATCCAACTTCTACCTCAGGTATCTTTCTAGGGAATGATAGCTGGATTCCCCATGCAAACAATAACCAAATTCTCCTAATTACATAAGCAACACAGTCTAAGGTCACTTGACCTGTGACCCTTATTTGCAGTTAAGAAGATGACTATTGAAATCATCTTACCTACAAATTTCACTAGTGAATCCAGTCAAGCTGATAGGCTGTGTTGATTGTTTTAATGGGTTCTGATGGCCATTTGTGCATTGGACCTACCAGACTCAAGTTTTACTTCTGTGAAGCTAAATCTATGAGATGAAAACTTCAGAAGGTTGACTCTGCATGCCAGCCAACAGCTTCTATTATATCTTGGATCAAAATGTTCTAACACGAACATCACAAAAATCACTAGAATCTCATGAGTGGTAATCTTCATGAGGCGACTGATCTTGTGAGACCTCAGAGTATGCCGAGTGTACGACCCATTTCAGCCACGAAGCTGGGGCTTGAAGGGTGAAATGCTGTTCCCTGGCTTTCACCAGAAGGAAGAGGCATTTGTGCATGCCACGAATTGTCTCTGTGCATTTCAAATAGTGCTTGAGTGCAAGAACATGATCTTGCATGGCTGATGCTCTAGATATGTCTATAGAAGAGAGCAAGCAAATGACGATCCTTTGATTACTGACGGACGGTAACCTATTTTTGGCTACAAAGCCAAGTTGTGTCAAGAGGTCCACCGAACCATCCAAACTGAGATAGTTTGGGTCAACAGACAGGGCATGCAGCCCAATTACCCTGCATGCAGAAGCTAAAGCTATCAGGAACATGTCTTGTATGATAGTAACTTTAGTGAAGTGTGGGCTACAGGCTCGAATTTATTTGAATTGAACCATGTTCAAACCCAGAACAGATTCCATTTGGAAACGATGAGGGATTTTGGCTGAGTGAGATCCAAATTGGCTAAAAGATCAGACAGGTCTTTATCATGCCCAATATAACATCTACCATGATGTCAGAATGTTCCAATATCATGAAGTGGTAGCCTTTGATAATAATTGTGGCCAACCGTTTCTCCTCAAAGAGACAGAGAAAAAGGTCAGCCAGTTTAGGGACAGAGGTACGCAGATGGACAATGTTATTGGTTTGGTTCCAGTCCCTGAAAACACACCACTTTCTCCTATAAGCTTTCAGAGTGGGGGCCTTGTTCGAGAATCTCTCCACAATCGAAGGTTTAAATTGTCTCATATGGCTGCCCTGATAAGAGCTAAGCATGCAGAAGATGGTTGGGCAGGGAAGGAACACCCATGATCCATGGTTGCTTGAGAAGGCTTGGATTGGCCAGGATCTTCCTGTGCAAATCTATCAATAGATAAGTAGACTGGACTTGTCCCATCTGAGAGGGGCTATCAGAATCATCTTTCATTTATGACCATGTAACTTCTGGATTATTTTTGGTATCTGGACCTAGGGAGGGTAGACAAATGCCCACAATTCCTCCCAAATGATTCACAGTGCATCCATGGCCCAAGCGTCTGGGTCTGGGACTGGAGAGACAAAGGTGGGTAACTTGTGATTCCAGTTGTTTTATAAAGGTTGATCATCAGATACGCCCAAAATGTGTAGATCCAAGTAAAGGCCATTAATAGAGAGGCCATTCCATCTGAAGGACTTCGCCTTTTCTGGACAGAATGTCAGCCAAGACATTGAGTCTGCGGGGAATGTGCCTGATTTGTACATTGATATGGAGATTGGCAGTTTCTACGTTGGTACGACAATCAGAACACACAGGTCAGGTGATTTGGTGCCCCCTGTTTGAGGAGATAGGTCACCACCACTGAGCTGTCAGACATAGCGAGGACCATTTTGCCTGAAAGTCGATCTTGACAAGAGTGAAAGGCATTGATGACAGGCTTCATTTTTAGGAGGTTGATGTGTAAAGGCTGCTCTCCTGGTTCCCATATATCACTGATGGAAGTGAAGCTGACAGCAGGTGGGCACCCCAACTGTACAAGCTGCAAAAACACTCTCGCTGTAATCCAAGTCCTGTTGGAATCTGATTCGATGAGTTTGATGATCCTGATTACGCAAACAGAAGGAAGTCGTACCAGATTCAGGTTGGTGATTAAACTCCATGCCCATCTGAGCAAAAGCTGGGATGGACAGAGGTCAGACTTCTCCCAGTTCTTTAGAAAACCTAGATGACTGAAAGTGAGAGAAGATTGTTTCTGCCCTAGTGTGGAATAGAACTTACCATATCTTCCTGAAGGATGTCGTCCACATGCTGCCGTTGTTGTAGATGAAGTGGACCGGAACAGGGTGACAATGCAATCCATAACCTCTGTAAGCCAAACAAAGAAATTCTGTCTCACAGAGTGCATAGGGATATGAAAATATACATCAATCAGATCAAGACTGATGGCATACTTGTCCCTTTGCACAGAGAGGCGGATTGATCTTGCCATCTCCATCTTGAATTTTGGTGGAGCAATGAACTGGTTGAGGCAACTCGAGTCGATGATATATCTCAACTTGCCATTTGCTTTCCAAATAAAAAAGTCTTGAATAAAACCCCCACGACAGTGTCCTTAGCACAATCTCCACAGTCTGCATTTTGAAGAATGACCAAGTTTACTTACAGTTAGGTGGAGAAATCTGGTTTCTCACTGCCTCTGTACGATTGCCTCCTAAGTTGGTTACACTGTTGTCTCCTGGCATTGGTTTGGGATTGATATTGTTGTACATCTAACTGAAAAGATCCCTTGTCCCGAGGCCACTTAATGTCACATGGGATTGGCGGGGGCTGTTTTTCCAGAGGCAGTTCCTGAGCTATGTACCTCCAAACTTCTTTGATTCTTCGTCCAAAAGGAATGGTGACCCAAACAGGGTCGTCTGTAAGGTTATGGTTTGATGAAGTTGACCATGGTGAGCTGCTCTGTTAATGACCCTAGCAATCCTGGCCATTGTCTCCAAAGCATGGCTACTGCTGGATTTCTCTGCAAGTCTGAAAATTGCCAATGAGTCAAATCTAACATTGAAGTAGCAACTACATTCTGAACCAACTTTGACATAACATGGAACATACGGAGTGGACATATGAACTACTGCTATATTCTTGTCAATGGCTGGAGATCAGTATTGAAGGCATCAGAGTTCTATACCAGCAAGGTGAAAATGTTGCTGGAACTGAAGAGTTTCTCAGTCATTATTACCACCCAAAAGTCAGTGATTGATCTCCTTAATTCTAGCCAATTGGGGAAGAAGTCTCTTATTTTTCATCGAGAGCTACTGATGCTTTAACCTTATAGTCTTGAGTAGCAATGGGGGGTGGAGGGCATTCTGAAGTAGTCAACACCTTATAAATTTCCTCAATGGTGGCTTTAAAGCTAAATTCAGTCCATTCCATGGTTGAATATGAGTGTGTGTCAAGCCCTAATCTGGGTCTGCTTGCAGCTCTGGAGAAGTCATACCATGTGGCATCGAAGACTCAATCCCATCCCCTTTGAAAACATCACTAGTTCTCCTTTGTGGATAAGCGGTGAACATACGGAAGTCCAGAACTGCCAGCTGGTTTGCCTGACAAATGGTCAGCCTAGATGCCGGTGGTATAGAAGATGGTCTGGCTATCACCGGTACCGGCCACTCCAAGGACCTGACTGGATGGACAGATTTCTCACTGAAATCTCGATCATAGCAAGGGTATTTTCACCAACGGTATAACTAGATCGATGGATCTGTCACTAAGATCCCCATAAATTATAGCTGGCTGGACTGTTTGAACAAAAAGGTCCCCATGCTGGGATGGCCAGTGATGGCTGGATGGCCAGCGATGGTGTGGTTGTATTATGCATTTGATCCAATGAATCTGGTACCAACTGCATGCATCCTGACTTACAGGCCTGAAGACCATGCTCAGACATGAGGGGAATCTACACCCAATGGGCTACCTGAAATTGGGAGATGCTCCCCCCAATGAGTCATAATTACAAGCAACAAACTAGTTGGCTGGACCATTGCAGACCTGCCACCTCTTACGATTTTGCCATAAAGTCTTACGAAAAAAACACTAAAATTATGGACTTAGGAATGATAGCAAAAAGTACAGAAATATGATCGTTTTTTTTTCTGTTCTGGATATTTTTTGTACTGGTTCGTTCCAGATCTGGATTTTTGTATTAGACTCCGTGCTTGGATTTGGAGTTTCATCTAAGACTGAGTAGATTTTGGTAGGGAACCAGACTAACTATACACTGGTTCCTCAGATGCTTTAAACCTGCCTATTTTGTTCGTGAGAAGCGCGCATCTGATCTAGATTTCGTTTTTCGTTTTGTCATCCAGTCGTCTGAAAATGTCTTCCAAATGAAAATGCATCAAAGGTGGAGAGGACAACCAGCCTCCTAAAAAGCTGAAACAGTGGTTGCAAAAGTATAAAAGAGATTACTCAGATACTTGGTCATGCTTAGAAAAAAAGTAAAAAAGGTGACCATTACATTTATTGCACGTTATGTCGTGTTGACTTAAACATTTCCCACGGTGGGCGAGATGACTGTTGCCGCCACGTGAATTCCAAAAAACATACAGAATACGTTGCACTGAAATCAAGTTGTAAGTTGCTGACCTCTATGGGATTTGGATCTGTAGTGCCAGAAACTGAATTGGAGGTCATTAAGGCTGAAGTATATTTTACAAACTTTTTGGTTGAGCATAATGTTGCAATTGCTGCATCTGACTATGCTTCTAAACTATTCAAGTGCATGCTTCCCAAATCGTCAGTAGCAAATAGTTATCAGTGTGGCAGAACAAAAACTACTGCTATTGTATTACAACAGTGCAAGTCAATACAGGAAGGCACTGTTAACAATATTTCATCCGAACCTTTCAGTATAGCAACTGATGGTAGCAATGATTCTGAGAAGCTGTACTCAGTTGTTGTTAGATATTTTGATAACACAGATGGGGTTGTAACTGAAGCACTTTTACCAGTTCCAACATGTGATGGGGCCTCTACTGGGGAAAATATTTTCACATTACTGGATGAGAATTTGAAAAAGAGAAATATAAGTTGGAATAACTGTATTGCCTTTGAATCAGATAATGCTTCAGTGATGACAGGTTGCAATAAATGCGTATTTGGACATATAACTATGGTGAATCCCTCAGTGTATCTGAGTGGATGTTCTTGCCATTTGATACATTTAGCAGCTAAAAAGGGGGCTGATATGCTGCCTATTAGTTTTGATGACTTATTAGTGGACATATCATATTATTTGGATAAAAGTGTGAATAGACAAATGGAACTGAAAGATCTTCAGACTCTTTGTGGGAAAGAGCAGAGAAAAATATTGAAGCATTGTGTAACAAGATGGTTGTCTCTTGGTGAAAGTATAAAGAGGCTGTTGGAACAGTGGGAACCCTTACAATATATTTTGGTAAAGAAACCAAGAAACAAGAGGTTAAAGGCAAAAGAGCTAAAGCCAAAAGTAGGATGTCAGAGAAGGTGTCTAGTTCCAGGGATTAAGTTCCACATGTATCTAGTAATAAAGAAGGAAATAACGACAGTGCAGGTACATGCAGTAAAGCTTTGAGCTGTGATAAATCTAGAAGTCAGGCTAGTACTACCCTTAAGTCTGCCTCAGCAGGAAAGACTGAGAAAATAAAACCCAAGATAGGTTCCTTAGAGAAAGCTATATCACAGAAATCAGATAAAAAGGCTCTGTCTAGATGTCAGACACCATTGGTTAGAAATGACTGAAAAGATAGTAAAAAAATCAGTTACAGAGAGGAAATGGCTATGAGTGTGTGTAAGGCTTTGCAGTCCTGGAGGGCGAAGATTAATTGCTTATTTCTAGACCACATAATTCCATTATTTAACAAGTACAACTTAATCATGCAACAGGAGAAGCCTATGATCCACAAACTTAGAGAAAACATGCTTGAATTATTAAAGCAGTTGCTGATCAGATTTGTAAAGGCTACAGAAATTTCACAAGCCAAGGATCTTACTGATATCGATTATCATGACTATAAGAAACAAAAGTCAGATGATACACCTACAGCAGGTTCAGAAACAAGAAAATACTTGGCTGAAATGAAGCTGTATGAAAGTAGCTTTTGTCAATTCTATAAAGATGTAAGGGACTATTACACAACTGTTTGTGATTACATTGTTAAGAGGTTTCCCTTGAATAATGAACTTCTGAAACACAGTGCAGTTGCTGATGTGTCAAAAAGGATGATGAGTGATTTTAGCAGTGTGATGTATTTCCCATCAAGATTTATGTGTATGGAACCCAAAGAAACCAACTGGCGAGACAACTTGGAAGCAGAGGTTTTGAATTACCAAGCTGATGAATTGAATCCTGAGATCTTCAACACTAAACGAGTTGACAAGCAAAGGGATCTTATTAGTAAACTCAAGGTTGCTAATGGCCAGTTCAAAATACAAATTGTTGTCCAGCATCATGAAGAATGTACTTATTGTTCCTCATTCAAATGCAGGTTGTGAGAGGGTGTTCTCATTTGTTGCAAAAAACCACTCAAAATCCAGATCATTTATGTCAGTTGATACCTTGGAAGCAATACTAGTCATGAAAGTGAAGGGGGGAAGAATGCTTCAAAATGGAGTTTGACCAGAAGTTTCTTAGAAAGTGCAAAAGTACCACGTACCAGTCACATCAGTAGCTATATATTGTAAGTTACAACAAGGATATAAACTGTAATGGTTATTAAAATTTTACTTGTTGCCAGTACTTAATAGTTTTTACCCCTTATTGAAAATTGGTCCAACTTACTGAAAAATTTAGACTGACTTACTGAGAATGTCTCTTTAGGGTTGGCAGGTCTGCCATTGTCTCAAAAGGTCTCCCATGCTGGATGGTTGGTGATGGCTTGACGGTCGGTAACGGTGCAGTGATATAATGAGTTGGATTCTGTACAAACCCCATGCATCCTGGCTTACTGGCCCAAAGGCCATACTCTTACATGCAGGGGGGCTTATGCCCAATGGGCTGCCTAAAATTGGGGGACACTCCTCCAATGAGTCAGAATTGCCAACAAAGAACTTTAGGTTGTCTTCCTCGACTTATTCCATCTTGCCTTCCCTTCGAAGCCTTACGGACTACTGCTTTGAACTTTGTATTTCATGCATTTAGTAAACATTTCTACTGAAACAACACACAAAAAAAGGAAAAGCATAAATTAGCAATTTAGCATGTTACTAACTAGCTAATACCGCAGCCCAGACATCCTATGACCAAGTATTTACACACACCGCATGTCACAGATGATATACATTAGGATATACAAATCAAGAGTCGTGGCACACCGCATGTCACAGATGATATACACTTAGGATATACAAATCAAGAGTCATGGCAGACTTCACTGCTCTGAAGTTGCATTTTTTAGCATGAAGTTGTCATTTCTGCTGAATATATATATATATATATATATATATATATATATATATTTCCCGTAACCAATGGAGTAATCGAAATTAATGTCGCATTTGATGCTTATAGATTATGCTTTGAACTTGTGCATTTCATGTATTTAGTTGACAATTCTAATGAAATGACACAAGAAGGGAAAACAGCATCAATTAGGAATACAGAATGTTAATAACTCCCTAAAACCAACTCCGTTACTAATGAAGCAAGCGAAAATAGACAAAGTCATTCTAGCTTGTACATAACAACATGAAGTCAATGATAGATTGGTGTAACATGGTTTTAGATAGACGAAGTCCAAAAAGATAAGAAAGTCAATCGAATTTGGTAAGAACGGTAAAAATATTGTATACAACCTGCAGGAGAATGATTGTCCCACACAATAAATCCAAAATGAAAGTTGGATGGTCCAATCTGAACACTAAAATGGCTAGGATTGTCAGAGGTAAAATGTACAATGTTATTAGTACAAAAGCGAAGCTAAAAATGAGCAACACGTTGCAGTGGCAAAGGAAGATATTGGGCAAGAGTTCTTGCCTTTTGTCTATAAGATGGACAAGCAAAGACAATTTTGGGCATTTAGTGGGACTGAAATTGCGAGGTAACAGGCTAATAGTCCTAATGTAATGTGATTGGGGAACGTATTTGAAGGAGAAACACACAATAAAACTTATCTTTTGTAGCTGAACCAACTATATCTTACTAGCATATCTGCTCATCCAATCCATAAAACATTTGTAACGGTCGAAGATTTGATTTCATTTAATGTTTTACATCACAGCAATTCAACTAGGTTATGAAGTGCTAAGGCAGTTGGAGTAAAGTGCCTTTAATAAAGACACCAAGGTAGTTGACCCAGGCTGAACCGATGGTGGAATTTGAACCCGCACCCTTTCAGTCACATCATGCTAGCCATTGTGCCTGCACAGCTCCTTAGAATCACAGAACTTTAAGGGTTTTCTGAAATGGAGTCCTCCTTGACATTAATTTCCCTGACCTAAATAAACTCCAAGGAACCTCTTGTAATTTGGAGCTTGAGCTTTAGTTTCATGCAAAATATGTTTTGAGAATATGGTGTCCAATTTTACATGTAACTAAGAAAGATTCTGTATTATTAGTAATCAAAACATAAGAGATTTTGTAAAATGAAATTGGTGAATATAATGAGTAATTACTTGCAGCCTAAAGAAATCAACATTTTTCAGTCAACTATGATTACAATTGGTTTAAAATGGAGAGTTTAGTCTTGGGGTGTTATAAATGACATATGACAAATGTATTAACAGACTATATCACACCAGATAAGATAAAATGTGGGTATAAACTATTTTCTCCAATTACATACTTTGACCAACCCAGCCATGGAGACGAACTGAATGATGGTAAAGTTCCTAATGATAACATGGTGGAGTTACTCGCATTAGTCTATGACATTACATAAATGGTAATAACTCAAATGATGAATGATTTCAAAGAATAATACATATGCATCATGAAATATTTTGACTAGGAAAAAACACGAATGTGCAACTTTCCATTGCAAGACAATTTCCAAATTTCAACACTGGCTGAATGAGAAATTTCATGGGTTCTTTGGGCCCAGAACTGTCATCATAGTTCTTTTGAGTTTTATCTTCAAATCTGTCAAAACAGCTTACCCTAAAACATTTGTGCAAAGTTTGACCAATAAGTTCTCCATGGAGATTGTCTTCCTGATCACCAGTCACATGATAAATATTGTAGTAGTCCACTAGATTCTCCTCATCACAGCTCCAGTAAATAGTAATGGAACCAGACTGGATATCTGCTTTTACCTTCTCTTGAGACCCTTTCAAACTTGTTAAATCTTTATCAGTCTCCAGTTGTTGTTTATCAAAAGAGGCATTCACATAATTTATCTTTTGAATTCCTGAACTGAAAACATCACTTGGTAAAATCTGCAAAGTCATGAAAAAACATAAATCATATCTGGCACGCATGTAAATATGAATCACCTGCTTTGCATACAACTTAGTTTTATAATAAGTACATCCACTTTCAACCATTAATGTTTGAGTACAATTATGGTAAAATCACGCAAGACTGAAACCCCTTGGTACTAAATTAACAGTTTTGAAGATTTTTTTTGTTAGTTTAAATAACGTAGAGCAAATCTGCAAACTTGCAATTGCAAATGGCATCCTAGAAAAAGATGATAACTTGAGTGCCTGTGCCAGGGACTTTGGCTGCAGACTGGGTCGAAATTATAGGTCTGAATTATGAACTGAATTCTTTTCAGAACTTTCAATGGAGGTTCATCTGCGAGAGAATTAATTCTTATTATAATGAGGGTAATCCAATACTGAAATAACAAGATATGCAATGCTGACAGGTAACATATTGTAGATATAAAAAGAGCATGATTACTAGCATGAATGAAAGTAGCAACTGAAGTATGGACGAGATTTAGCATAAGTCCTCTTGGTTGACTCCTATCTAGGTGTGCAGATGAATTATAGCACTTTGGAATTTTAGTACTTTTACTGCAAAAGTTAGCTTCAAAGGGCTGGATTTGCAACATAGTTGTTGTGCTCTTAAAGTATTATGATCAGGTGATGTATCTGAAGAAGACACTGGTATCTAGCTGGATCTCATAGAGTACCTCGGCCTTATTAAAAATACAGGTCACTGTAACCTATTTTCATGCTTGAGTGACTTGTATTTTCAGCTATGCTCACCTCAAGCCATCTGTTATCTTGAACCTTATCTCACTGGATTGTGAAAATTAGTATGTGGAGCTCAGCCATACCAAAATTATGTCACTGTGTCTAAATTTTCACACTTGAGTGACATGCATTTTCTGCTATTCATTTGTTATACCATCAATATCTTGGACACTCTTTAACTTACACTCAAGAAAATGGCACAGCCATTTCATTACCAACGTACTAAATGAAGTATAGTCTTTTTTTAAAATTCTGAATACCACCAAATGAGTATTAAACAGTATAAAAACATTAAAGCATATTGTAAATAAAACTTTAACTTGTAATCTGAAAACAATTTCTTCTCATCACAGTACAGTGTGACCCCATTATAACACAGTAGTTGGGAGCCATTGAACCCGACCGTGTTATAGACCGAACTGTGTTATAAGCAACCAGGTCAGTTAGCTGAAGAAGATTATGCATGTACCCAAAACAATTTGCAGGGTGGGTGGGGGTGGGTGTTAGGTAATAAATGCAGGCAGTAAAATGTAAAATATGTGTTTCATTGGCACAGTTACCATCTTAAACCATGGATTGGTACATATATGTGTATACTGTTTATATATACATGTTTAATGTATAGCATGAATAGAGTATCAACACTGTGTACCCACCCGTGAATCTCATCACCTACATTGAATCCACAATACAAGTAATTCCATTGAAAATATGCACACACACAGATTTAAAACATTCAAAAATTTTGTCACAGGTCATATAGGTCTGAATTCAGTGGATAAACATAGCACAATCACGTAACGGATGATGAAGCACATTTACTTTTCAGTACGTCCAAAGTCGGTAAAAGTTAGTTTGCATTTTAAGCTGCCATTGGTAGCGTTCGTAAGCATAAACTTTTTCCCTGCAAAAAGGATACTTTCACAGCACAGTAAACGAGTTCCAGTCACATTGGAAAATGAAAAAATCCATCAGATTCCATTGCTTTTATTTAAATTTAGTACTGACTTCCTTTGAAGAAAGGTTCTTTGTTTTTATTGAAGACTGTAGTCGGCTTTCTTTGATGAAGGGTGCATTGCGTTATTGAAGTCACCGCTAAAGGACAGCTTTGGAGAACCAAACAAATGCCCATTTCTTATTGTGGCGGCAACATCAAATAATTGTATTGCATGATGGAGACTGATTTTTTTTGCCATTTGCTTAGTATGTTTTCATAACAATCGGTGCTTCAAAGGTAATCTGCTTTTCTTTGAAATTTCAGCAAATTATTTTATCAGGGTACATTTTTAAAAAAGGAATTGGCCATCATTTGGTTGATTGTAGTTACTGTTCCTCCCTGCCTATTGAATAGACCAACAAGATGTTGTTGGTTGTTTTTACGTTTTTTTTTACATTTGTGGTGCTGCCTTCCATGCATGCATCAGAAATTTAACAAAGGGTCAACGGATGATAGAGACGCGGGTGTTCTGGTCTGTGGACAAGGATTACTACAGAAAATGTGAGTGTTCTGAAAGATTTAATTCTGAGTGAAAAGAAGAGGAATTTTACTTACCATCCACATACAAATGTCAGTCAATGTAAATATATTAATTACTAGCGAGCCACCGAAAATCCACCGAAAGATAGATTAAGAGATAATGCCTTGTCCAGTTGATCTACGCTACCAGAAATGTCAACAACTAAAAAAAAGCGGACACCTCACAACATACAGTACTCATGTTAGATATCAACATAAGCGGATTATGATATAACAATGCACTGTTAAGATGGTTTGTCAATATGGACAAAGAATCTGTTTATGTAACAATAGATAAATTTCAGTGCATTTTATATCAAGTGCGGCTTCCTTTCATGTGGCCTCTGAATTTCTCCACTCCAAACCAATGGCTGTATATACAAGTTTAAACAGCGAACAATATCAATAAAAAATATCGGCAGATGGTATATTTTGCCACCAATAAGGGAAAAAAATCACAGTTTGTGACATTGGCAAAGCCCTACGCGATCCCAGAATAAACTTTTGACATGTTATTTTTCGTACTTTTAAGAAGAAAAAACAATTTTTTTCGTGTACAAGAAAAATACATATAAAATTTCAGGAGCCACGCCATGGATGTCTTGTATTATTCATATGCAATCTCTTCCCCAAAATGTTGATAAACTTTTTACGTTTTTTTTTTTTACTTTTAAGAAAGAGCTTTTATTTTCCGTGTAGGAGAAAAATACATGTATATAAAATTTTGGGAGCCACACCACGACCGTGTTATATCCGAATTCATGTTATAATGGAGCATGTTATAGTGGGGTCACACTGTATTTACATTTCTGCCAAATATTTTGCAGTCATGACAATCCAAGTCTTACTAACTAGTCAAAGGAAAGTACATGCCACATCATGCATTAAGCAGCATGAATGTGTTTCTTACCCCATAATTTCTATTATTCCACTTGTGCAGTTACTTAGCACGGGAGTTTATTACTTGCATACAAGTGTAATTACTTTGTATGAACCTCATCAGATGAGGAAAGATGGCCTAATGTACAATCTGTCAGTGGGCCATTGGAATGTTTGTTACGTTAAAGATGATTGACAGTTGCTGCACTAAGCAAAGAGGCCAGGATCCAAATTTATATGAAGGTTAGTGATGTATGTAACATTGATGTGTAAAGTCACATTATAATTACTTATTTTAACAATTTTACATATCTTGATTAATATATCCACAAGTTATTTATTTGGCAAACTAATATTGCAAACTATGTACATTAAATTTAAAAACAACAAGAGTCCCTAAGAGGGACTGACACTCTACTCACCAAATAGAATTTCTAGGAATTCAAAATAAGACCATTACTTCTTTATAATGGCTAAGTGTTTAAACCAATTCATGTTTTCAAGCAATAACAAGATTGTAAAATTTGCTGATATGGCAGTCATATTCATTTAAGACAAACTAGACATCTTTGCTATTCTTTGGGCAAAAACCCCATTTAAATATGGCCATGCAGTAGCAAAAACATAGTGGTCATATTGGATATCAAATCTGCATCAGATTCATTTTCACGCAATTAAACACCATAAGAATTCTGGTGAAAACCCCAGGTCGACAAGATTTTCCATTTAGGATGAGTTGTGATAACAAGATGAATGTCAGGGTATATTGTATGTCAGATTGGCACCATTTTTACTTCGAACCAAAAAAACATCATAAGAAATCTTCTCATGAAAACACCATGTCAATAGGATTTTCCATTAGGAGTACCCATAACGAGATGATGGATGATGGACAACAGGTTATCATGTAATCTCTTCTGATCTATGACCAGTAGAGTTGAAAAACAAATTTTCAAAATTAACTGGGATCTAATTTTCTCAATGTAGGTTTTTTCGGGAGGGTGTAAACTAATTTTAATTATGTTATACTTATCTGCTATTGCACTAAATTTCCATTTCCAAGACACATCCCCACACCAAGCTAAATATTCCCTCATCCAATTAATAACTGGAGGCCCAGAATTTAAAAGAACATGATCCCAGCCTCCTCTTTTGACTTGGACCAAGACTACAGGACATCAGAGTGGGGAGGAAGGAGAGAATCAATGGAATAATAGCATGTACCCCACCCCAAACTACATTTCAGTAGTAGTAGTACATTACCTACAACTAATGCATTGCTGAATTTACCCATTAGGAGAGGGGAAGATCATCTCATTGGTATACGAAAAATGCACTTACCCTTATTGTAGGAGTGTTTCCTATTGAAGGCTGATCAATGACTTGGCCACATGTTGTGCTGTCACAATTGGACCCAACAAGTAAATACCTTTGCTCTGGTGTGCCAAAGATTGAAGGTTAAAGAATAAAATAGGATACTGAGATCGCCTGAAGGCAGTTCACATGACGTAGTCCAAATAGGAGTAATTCCAGTAGACCCAAGATGTAGTAATAGCCCTAATCTCATTGGCTAAATTCTCATTAAAGGCAGATGCCTCTTGGTGAGTGACTGATAAGATGTTTTGATAGAGGACAATCCACCTGGAAATGGTGAAGGTAGCTGATTCTTAGTCAGAAGCCTGGGTTGGCAAAGAAGAGAAATGGAATCAAAGTTACCACTGAACCACAAACAACCCTTTTCCACTGACAGGGCATGGATTTTACTCCACCTTGCTTACACTAAGGAAAAGTGTTAAATAGATATGGTTACTGATGAAAGCTTCACTCAAAGGTTCAAAAGTGAGTTTTGATAAGGACATACAAAAGGTTCTATCTAGGTATTCATGAGCAACATGCAGGTCTTTGAAGCTCAAAATATATAATGAGACTAATGAAGATTCAAACCAATGATGAAACCCCTAGAGAATGAGAGTGTTAGAAAGGGCTACCCTATGGCCTTTAATGGTTGATACAAATCATTTTCTTTCCTCCATTGTCCAAAAGGAATAGCAGAAAAGTTTGCATTTCCTACTGCACTATTTACAGTAGATTCTCCACTTCGCATCATAAAATTTCAGAAGCAGACTGCCTCTCAGCCTGGATGATGCAGTTAGCAACCTTACTTGAAAACTGGTCCTGGCGGACTGATCTCTTGAGATGAGCCAAGTGTGAAGGTGGAGAATCTGAGGTTGTTGTGTTAGAAAGACTTTTTGTGTACTGACTGCATATCCCTCCTCAGGGATAATCTCCTGAGCTCATCTAACAGCAAGTCAAGTAGATTACTGAACCACGACCATTGGAGGCCATGGAGATATGGGAATATCAAGATGAGATAAAGGCATGGGGATCCTGACTTGGTGGTGAATCTACAGAATTATTCTCAAGGGTGGAAAGTCATACAGAAAATCTCAATTTAAACTGAAAGCATCCACTCCACTCTGATTGGTCCTGGAAAGACATAAAGAGGCAGATTGTTGTTCAGTATTTTAGCAAACAGGGACACAATTGGCCTCCACCACTACCCCCAGCTGGAAAAGTAACTCTACTACTGACTGGTGCAGAGACCATCCCATAAGGACCACATGGCTTTGTCTGGACAGGCTGTTTGCCAGGATATTCCTTTTGTTCTGAATATGGCAGACTCTGAGTGATTTAATTACTGACAGAAACGGGAGGGGGGGGGGAATTACCTACTGTCAATACTGACTAACATACCCTTCTCCTAACTTCCATTATTATTTAAAATTTCCCCACTGAGACAGGGTTGGACCAGAAGTTTAATTTTCTGACATACATAGTTATCACTGGTACTGTTCCTATTACTGACTGACAAACTTTTCCTTTTATATTTCTGACCCTGCTACAGACTAGCTGACACTGACAAATGATACTGGCAAAATAGATAAATACATAAGATCTATTTTTATACAATACAGAGAATGATGTCACCATTATATATATCTTATTACCATACTATTAAAGCTAACTCACACTAACATCATCTATCAATGAAATCATATGTTTGTTTATATTTACCTCATCATTTCTTTTATGCCTACACTATATTTATCATTACAATTATATCAGACTAGACATTAAATATAAAATTACAGTATCAATTAAGCACAATAACATTGCTTAATCCAACCCCCACCCCCAGCCTAACCACATGAAGGAAAGGTTGGAGAGTAATAAACGGTAGTACCCCCACCCTAGCTGCCCACACACAATAAATTGCTGAGATGATGTTCACAAGTAAACAACATGCCAGATATTGGGTTGCTTACATCTTGCGATACAATAACCTGTCTAGCACTAGGTTTATTGTTATATTTATTTTATCCTCGTAAATTCACAAATATATTTAAAACCTATATCAAACAATTAAACCTTTCAAGTGCCAGGTTTTATCATTATATTTAATTCCTGGGGCCCAGGGTGGCTAAGTGGTCTAAAGTGCTTGCCTTTACTGATCACTACTGTCTCATCTCTATGTGGATTCAAGTCTTGGGCTCAGCTAGTGTGGGTATGTGAGAAAGCTTGTCAGTAGCTTCCCGTGGTTTGGTAGTTCTTACGGGGGTTTTCCCCGGTTCTGCCACCATCAGTTATACTGGCCACTATGCATAGCATACCTTGTATGGTGTTAAACCCGCAACAACATTTTCAATTAGAGACTAGTGTCTAATTGGAGAAGGGAATATTTAGCTTAACATGGGTACTCTGCATCCCAGAAATGGAAATAAATAGTAGCAGATGTTTTTCTGTTATTAAATTAAAAACCAAAACTTACCTGGATTTGACCTAACAACTTAGACACTGTCCTGTCACTACTTTTGTGTTCTTCTCCATTGAGAGAGAATAATCCAACTCGGATTTCTTTAATACTGCATTCATTAAGTTCTTCCTCTGACAACCAAAAATATCTGCAACGAATGAATCATTTTTAAAAAAAACAACAAATCCTAAAAATTCTTCATTTAAGAAAAAGTAAAAAGAAAACAGCTTTAAAAATCTCTAGATGAATACAATTCATTTACCAATTTATGTTAAATTTATTATATTGCATACCGCATATTAGAAGAGGACACAATGCATGTACAAGTTGCGCTCATGTACTGCAGGCTAAGGTTCATAGACAATACAGGAAAACACATCAAAGTTAACTTAATAATAAACTAACAATAAAATTAAAGTTTTTATTTTCCTATACAAGTAAGATAAACCAAGTGATTGGATAGAAAAGGGCAACTGCAGTTTTGGATTAGCCATATCTGATAAAGCCCGCTACTTAAGAGAATGTTAGCCATAATAAACCTGACCCATATATGTAGAAGTGCAATCAAGGGTGAAATATTTTTCTTAAATCACACAAATTTATTCAACTTGTATAATGCAAAAGGCAAGAAAACACTTGAAATATAAATCCATCTGGGTTTTTAAATGGCATATAATACTGATTAAGTGAACATTCAGAGAAATATAAAAGGTAGATGATCAACATTTGGATGATGCCAGTGAGAAACAAAACTGTGGAAAAATAATTCAATTCTGAAGAAAGAAAAACTTTGAAATAATCAACTACAATCCCAAAACAATACTACAGTTTCCATGCATTTACAACAAAATGACAGAAATCCAACCAAATTAAAATATTAACCAAAACAATGAACTGTACAACTGCTAAATGCATAATTTGTGTTCTTATGTTTGCCTTTGTATACATCATCTATTGTCCCCATCTATATTTACTGTTGTCACTGTCAACATGGTGAAACTGCAACTCTGTATGAGACAGAGATTAAAACTTGTGAATATGATTAAGGGTGCTTGGCAAATGCACAAAATAGTTGAAAATTTTGATCCATACCATTGAGGTGAATGAATTCTAGCATGGTGGGATGGAGTGATAGACATTAATGATAATGCTGCTTCACCATGAATTTCAAGTTTCATTTGTATTAGTAGGTAATAAAACACACAAACACTCATGCACAGTGGTAAAGTGTGTGTGATTTGGATTTTGAATGTAGCTTTAAAAAAATTTCAGTCATATCACTATGATGTCTGAAGTATGGCAGTTTATAGTGATCCCTAGCACTGGGGCATCATGCCACAGACATGTAGCACGATGTCCCACCCAGTCATATTATCCTGACACCAGGCCGACCAGTCCTAATAATAACCTCTTAATGCTGAGCACTTAGCGAGGCAGCTGTTAACACCTTTTTTATCAGTCTTTGGTACGACTTGGCCAGGGTTCAAACCTGCAACCTCCTGCATCTAAGGCAGATGCTCTAACCACTAGGCCACCGGAGCAGTCCTGCACAGTGGTAAAAGAACTGCACTCAAATCATGATTTCATATAATAATGTAGTAAATGAAATTTCTGTGTTCATGGTTGCCTCTAACCAATAATTTAAAGACCCAAAGAAATATTAGCCACATGTAATGATGACCCACCCCAATTTCTGACTGTGTTTCATTCCGAGATATTACCAAAACTACTAGTATTTGATAAATCAATGTCAATACTGTATATTAGCTTTGTAAATGTGTTTATTTTAACCCTTTGGAAAAAAAATTATAAAACATTTTATATGGTTCCAATGAAGCCAATGCACACAGTAATAAGGTATCCAGTAATTGTAATTTCTACTCACTGACTTAAATCAATATGTGAGATAAGTAAGAATAGTGAGAAACAAGAAAAAGCATAAGGTAAACACTAGTAATACTAAAAATGATAGTTGTTGTTGTTGTTGTTGTTGTTGTAGGGTTTAACGCCATGTTTCAGCACAAGATAGGCTATACATGGCGGCCAGTATAATTGGTGGAGGAAGAACCCTGGAAAACCCCAGGAAGAACCACCGACCCACGAGAAGCTACTGGCAGGCTTTCTCACATGCCCACGTTAGCCGAGCCTGAGATTCGAACTCACGCAGACAGAGGTGAGATGGCAGTGATCCATAACGGTGAGCACTTTAGACCACTCGGCCACTCAGGGCCCCCTAAAAATGATAGAAAGTATAACAAAAATAATAGTATATAAAAATAAACTTATTAAAATCTATGAAAATATCTGGAGCCACCTGAAAGCACATTTTATTTTATTCATGCATGTTTGGAATCCAAAAGAACAACAAGCCTGCAAAATACTATTGCCTGAAGCTCTATTATTAACAAAACACTAGGTATATGCACTAATTACAGAAGAATATTAAAGCTCACACTTCATTGATTTTAGGACAAAGCCACTGTATCAACATTGTGTCAATAAGTCTCATAGTACTCTCAAATACTTGTCTGTTAAATAATCCCCAAATTTCAGGATTAAACAAGTCCAGCTTTCTCAAACCACTAAAAATTAGGTCCAATCTTTCACTCATTGTTGCTTGAGCTACAATTATCCATTCTGCGTGAACCGACTTGATTAATGAGGTTGCATGGTTCACTTTACAGTGCACTAATTGTCAACAGTAACATCTTTTTTTATGCTGGCCTGCATGACCTATATAGCATACCAGCTGTGGAACTGTGATTTTAACTCTTCCTTGTCCTCTTTACTAACTGTCAAGCATCCTGATTGAAGTTGGTCTGTACATGAAGCTGGCACAAAAAAAAGGAGTGATTCCACTGTCTTTCAAGTTAGTTAGCATCTTCGCACTTGATGGTGTCAACTTCTTTTGATGTTCAGCATTCAGATAAAGCCATGGTGCAAGTAATTGATCTTGACAGGTGCTTTGTTTGTATTCAAAGAGATAATATTGTTTAGTGTTGTTGGCTGCTTCAGCTTCCATTGATGTTATTCACTCAGACAAAAACATGGTATACATACTGAACTTGTCAGGTCTTTGCTTTATGCTCATACATGTGGTAGTGTTGTTTTAAACACTTAAGTGACCATCTTTTACACTGGCATAGTTATGTATATCTGTATTATGTGTGTATGATTCTAGACTGAAAGGGTTATTTGCTAATTAACATTTTAAATACTAATATTCTTTGTAGTTGTAGGTTTGTTCTTTAAAGACGAGGTCATTCTTGTAAACAGATTCATAGTTTCAAAAACAGAGAGATGTACTTTTATTGAAGTAAACATTTTGACAAGTTCATTACAGGTCATAGGATCTCCCCCAAGGGAAATAAAGCTGACCTAATTTCTGTTTGGCTTGTGGTTAAAATACTTCACCTTGTTTACAGTTAGAGTGATTTCAAAATGAATATGTGTCTCATTCTGTTTTCTGTATTACATCTTAGGTTTCCAAATAAGGGATAATTAACTGGAAATTAGTTATTCCTAGCATAACCATCATAACTTATGTTCTAACCTGGTCATCCATCCATGCAAGATTCCAATTTTTGCATCATCCTGGATCAGTGTGAAATGCTTTGCTGCCTCTGCCATGGATATAGGGGATACCATTACCTTCTTTGTCTCTTTCACTTGGCGCTTGGTTCCATCTTTCACTCTCATTACTTCCATCTGTCCATCATCAATGGTAGATGAGGCAAGCAAAAAGATTTGGGACTGCCCTTTGATTTCTGTATGTAACTGAATGTACAGGTCACAGTCTTCTGCCTCTGTATCTTTGTAAGTGTAAGTCACCAAGAGGGATGTCTGGCATGTTATGGCTGCATCACAGTCAAATAGACTGAAATAAAAAGACAAATTGCCAACCATGTGTGTGTGAATATATATATATATATATATATATATATATATATATATATATATCATTGCACAAACTGTAATGGAATAATTGAATTGGTACATAAACAGAGCCATCTGCAATTTCTCATTAGGCCTTAAATCAAGGTGTGAAATGATGTTTAGTTATTAAATACTGAAACATTAATTAACAAGGTTCAATATTTAAGATGGAGCTTTTATTATCAACATGTATATATTTTAACTGTGTTATGGATGGAATAATGGAGTTGTGATATTTTTCCATGAAACGATTTTGTTTTCAAATGAACTTAATCAAATGATGGCAATGCACATATGATGATGCCAGAAATTATACTTCATCATCATAACAAGGTCACACTAAAACTATGTTACAGAATAACCAAGTTCCACACTCCTTTGGGGGTCTTTGACATGTGATGTCCTGACAGCAGGGCCTGACAAATCCTGTCACATTCTTAAACAAATACTTTTCATGATGTCTACTCTGCCCTGCACTCTACGTCCAGTCTGGATGCTTGTCAATTTCGATCGTCTGTCCCAAGACTTTCATAATCTTGACTGGGATATCCTCCTGATCCTAGACTTTCTTCCCAAACACTACACCCTATGTGTCAGCAACTACTCAGAAACACCGGTTTCATCTGCAGACACACACACATACACACACAGAGACACACACACAAGAGTGCATGACTAGGTACTAATGTCACATTTTGTATGTAGTTATTTTCTTCAACCGTTGAGAAAGCTGAAAGCAATAAACTTAACAAACTTTGGTATGAAAGCACAGGCAAAATAATCTAAACCATTATTTTATCCAATAACATTTGCCCAAGAATAATTAAACAGATTCTATGATCCTCCATTGTGAATAATATCAGCATCTTTATACTGGATGTAAAACATTATGATACATTGTGTTCATGTACAAAGACTGCATAAAATTTGATAAATGGAGTATTGTATGCCTCGCAGGGGCTTCAAGAACTGGACAACATACCCACTCCAGTCTTTCCATTGTCCAATAGTATCTCAATCAGGTTGGCAATAGAGTGCTGATTCTCTGATCCTTTAGCATTACCCTCATGTTAAGATGTGGTCATAAATGGCATATTGGTTCTGACTTGCAAATACAATTTTCAACACAACAGCAACCCTTTCTGATGAAATTGCCCACAACCCTTTACTAAAATTGTTATATTTTTTCTAAATGACTTCAATGTCCGATTCATTAATAATGACTTCCTCACTACTGAATAATGCATCATTGGGGTTTATATTTTCCACATTATAATGCAAGAACCAGTCTTCTGTATTAAAATACTCAACACAAAAGGTTTCAACAACTATTTTTTTTTAAAATCACTGTGCAATTCATGATTCCTTCATTTTATTCAAATATGAGGTCATGTACATTTTCCCAAAAGTCTAGACAAATTTTTTCAATGTCAACAACCACATAATATTTTTGACATTAGACTAAAAAGATAATCCCAACTGACATACTATAATTCACCTTCATGTGCCCGCTAATAATACTCATTGAAACAACCTCATAAAAGTTTATAATCAAGGCTCATGAAATATCTTGCACTGCATTACAAAGTTACTTCAGTTTCCTATAGTTAAATATATTTTGAATCTTTCTGTTTCTTCTGATTTTCCAAATTAAACCTACAAATTTTTTTCAATTCAATGTAATTCTACAAACCTTCATTGCATAAAAAGCTTGATTTTAAAATCAAAAGTTAAACATGTTCATTTTATCATCTTCTATTCTTTTATAATTTCAATTTTTCTAAAGATAAAAGTTGGTCAAACGAAAAAGGATAAATGATTGGGGAAAAAGCAATAATGGGATTTATACAGGATTTGTCCAGATAGCCAAGTACAGATATTACAAATGCATCAATAGCCCTAACGTTTGTGCCACCGAACCTACATTGTTGCAAAATATCTTATTTTGTCCTACACAACTCTTCTGTCCACTTTACACTATTTCCCAGAACTATACATTTCATCTATTTTTTCCAATGGTGATAGAGGGTGTAAGTGATAAAAAATGTCTGAAATAATTCTGAGATTTAATATTTTTTAATTTACTAAGGATATATTGGACATAATATCATATATATATATATATATATATATATATATATATATATATATATATATATATATATATATATATACACATACACACACAGTGGTCCCCCTCTTGAACAGCTCCCCCCCCCAGCAGCCATCCACTTTTTACGTCCAGAATCCCTTGACACTGATGACTTTGTGTTCAAAAGTACCCCTCAAGAAGGGCCACCCCTCTAACACAACCAGCGGCCAGCACATTAGTTCAAAAAATTTAAAAATTTACCCTTCACAAGCAGCCTCATTTTATTTTAATATGTGTCCAGAACCAATATTTAATTCATGCCGCAAGGTAAGAAATCAGATAATCTTTACCAGTGTCTGTTTCCCGATGTCAGATTTTTGTTACTGAAAGAAGTGTTGGCTAAAATACATGTACCATTAAGGTTAATATTATATCATTAACACTGACATTTACAGGAAATGGGATCAACAATGTTGTGATAGAGTTCTGAGCTTCAGTCAGCAGTTGAGGTTTTTTTGTTTGATGATTACAACCAGGTGTAATTTTCAAGATCATAACATGGTCAACAGAGGTTAAATATTGATTTTGTGGATTAACACAGAGAGAAATTAACCTTGAATGAAAATGGGTACTAGATGAAGACAGAAAAATCACGTGACAGTACATGTATCACTTCCTTTATAAACAAGGCATTTCATCTACTCTACAAAAGTTTTGTCTGCAAAATTAAATTGTAGTACATATTTTACGTATAAAAAAGATGTACAAAACAAGATTAAGGCAATAAATGGTAAAATTTTTAAAATAATAAAGCCATATTTTTTTAGATAAATTGCATTCTACAAAGCCTAAGACCGACTTAGCTGCAACATCATCATGGGGTGCATCCCTGGGCAAAAAGGCTGTCTCCATTAGTCACTTTCTACAACATGCTAGAGGGTGCAGTGGACATACTCCACATCCTCAAGCCTACAATTGCAACAAATTACAACATTTTTATAATAACAAAGAAGTTACAGTTTGATTAAAAGCATATTCCAGCAAAGATTTTGTCACTTTATGATTGATAAATAATCATGTATTACTAACCCTGATGAATGATTGATAAATAATCATGTATTACTAACCCTGATGTGGCACTCTTCCTGTTCCTTAAATCTGCCTTGAGTTTTAAACAGGTACCTCCAATATATGCATCTTCTGTATAAACATATGTCTCAACTGCCCCTGCCATTTGCATTGTGGTTTTGCTAGACTCTGAAGAAGTTTGAGTTGTACCATCATTCTTGATCTGAACACTGGCAGTCTGGTTCCCTTCTGAAATTGTCTGACCCTCTATTTGAATATGGTCATCAGACTGTGACACAGTTGTTAAAATAGGTTGCATATTCTGAATGCTAAGGTTGCTCCATGGAGAATCCAACAAAGCCTGGAAATAAATAAAAGATAGCATGTAACACTGCATTCAACCATCTTATGAGGCTCCTCTTATATGAGGTGACCACTCACAGCAGGCCGTCTCAACCTGCAAAACAGTAGTAATCTCCACCATGTTGCCATTCTGTTTCTTACATAAAAGGCCACCACCCCTCAAGAAGAAAACAATTTCAATGCACAAAGGCATGACATAATAAGACGGGAGCAATGGTTCTCTCTCTCTCTCTCTCTCTCTCTCTCTCTGTATATATATATATATATGCATGTGTGTGTATGTGTGCTCAAGAGATGATAAGTCTATAATTAATAGGACTAGGGCTGATGCAGGGATAAAAAAACACTGTGTATTTATTTTGAACTGATATCTCCTGGGTCTAATTTGATGACATCATAGCCCAAGATGGATGAAGCACTGACAGAAATTTTTAAAACTTTACATGTATTTTAGTGAATGACCTCAGAATAATAACTTGCAGTAAAGTGTACAACTTCAGAAACAATCTGTTAAAATAATCTTTACCACCCACCCTCAGCTCTTGATCTAAAAAAGTTAAGTTCCAAATGCAATAAAAGATTAATCTAACAGCATAAAATAAATACAAAGAAGGGCAAACAAGAACCACTGTTAAGCACTCTGTAAATAGCCCCCTCTATATGAAAATGACAACAATATGATGATAGTAAAATATAACATTAACAACGCTTTGTAAAACAACAATGTCTTTTAATCTGTGCACAAATTAACTGCACACAATTTCACAATTTCTTGATGACTTTAACAACAATATTACATTTCAAACTCTTTAATCAAACAAGAGTAAATCTATTGACAACTGACAGTATCAAACTATGAAGAATTTAGGCAAATAAATTACAGAATTACCTTCCCATGTAAGTAATATTTCTGCCCATAACCCTGACAAAAGGAGGTTACTAAAGGGAGGCTTTTAATTGGTCTGCAGTGACAATGTGGTCGCAGGTAACTCCAAAACCTACAAAATGTTGAACAAACTGGTATACAAGACAAAAAACATTTAATTCATTAAATTCTCTCTCTCTCTCTCTCTCTCTCTCTCTCTCTCTTTATATATATATATATATATATATATATATATATATATATATATATATATATGTATATATATTACACTATATCATCATTGGAATCAAATTTACACAATCCACACCAAATATTATACCAAATGTTTGGAAAACTTTAGAGGAATAAATGTAAACAAACTTTTAAACAAACCTCAGACCTGCCAACCCTGACGAGTCCATCTCAGTAAAGCAGTTGATTTTTTTCCATAAGATTGACCAGTTTTCAGTAAGGTGTAACAAAATATCAATTGTAAAGCTGGAGAACGTAATTAAAAGTTCGACGCAGCAACGATAAACATTATGTTCAACTGAAAAGTTTGTAAAGTACACGTAGACTTTATTTACCAACAGTACAGTTGGACAAACTTTAGTTCCAAACCCTATGCAACTCAATGGCTTGTTGCTATCTCTCAACTTGATGTAATTCTTGGAAATTCTTTTTCCATTTCACATGATGACGGCAATCATATCTCCCGCAACGAGACATACTCAAATTGGCATGTGATGTCCAATAAAAGTAATTGTGTCCTTTCCAGCTTTTCTTCACAAGAATCTGAATACTCCTTTTTATTCTTGTTTTGATTATTAACACTTTTTTAAAAAGCTTATTTTCCCTTTCTTCTTAAACGTGCATCGCTTTCTGGACGCCATTTTAAAAAAATTCTATAATCAATAGTTTGATCATGCAGACGCTTTGCATGAACAAATAGGTGCAGTTTAAAGCGTCTGGGGTGCTGCTGTAAAGTTAGTCTGGTTCACTGACTTATTTCACTAATTCTAATATGAAACCTGGATCCAAATCAAACATGGATGAACCAATTATCTGGATGTTTTCAGCAACGATCATTTTTTCCGTAGTTTTTACTTGTATGCCTTAAGTCCATGTTTTAAGGTAATTTTCGTAAGACTTATGGCAAAATTATAAGGGATAGCAGGTCTGAAAAATTCAGAATTAGTTACACTGAAAGTTAACTATGCGACAATAATGATTACTCTGAAAGTTCGCTTCAACATGTACATCATAAGCAAGATTTCAAGTCAAAATGAAGAAACCTGTCACAGTATTCCAGTAGTGTTTCATGCTAAAACCTTCAATACTTACCTATTTTCATTTTCTGTAAACTTTTCCATCCCTTGGGTTTCATAAACCCAACCCTGAGCAAATATAGCTGCTGATAAACTGAAATTTCTCACCAAAGTAAGTGCCTGTAAAGAATTAATGAAAATAAATCTTTTCCATGGATATTAAAAGATGACTCACTATAGCATAAGCTTTAATTACATTCTTTCAAAGATACCTCAATTATTTAAGACACGAAAAAATACTACTGATATAGTTTTATCTTTTTATTCTGTGTACAACAAGACCATGAATGGCACTTTATACAGATGCCCTGTGTTTAACAGTCATCTATGTGGGCTCTATGTTTGATAGGGTTGAATATGGAGATTAATGCCCAATGAGAGTCAATGACCTTGACTTTTGTTAAGGTATGAGGTTGTGAACTTAACTGTGCATATTGAAACTATTACTTTCTTATTAGACTACCATGACTTCTCACCTTTAGACCCCAGAATCGAAAGGTCTCACCCTAACTGCAAGTTATCTACAAAGTCTGATCATGGAATGTACTTCAGAACAAAAGTTATTCTACAAAACCCATTTTTCTTTGAGCTACAATAACCCTGACCTTTGAGATTTGACCTCAAAATCAACAGGACCCATCCATACCTTAAGTGCACATCCTCCACAAACTTTGGTCATGGCATGGTGACATGCAAAAGAAGTTGTTCTTCTTTTCGTCATTGACCGTGATCTTTAACCTGTCAACTTAAAAGTCAATAGGCTTCTTTCTTATAGAACATGTAAGTCACTAATAAATTCTGGTGAAGGTAAATGGTCGATAACTTAAATGTGTGTTCAGAAACCATTTTCTTCTTTCAGCCACAGTAACCTTGACTTATGACCTTCTGACCCCTAAATCGATAGGCTTCTCCCTTACTCCAAGATAAAATAACCACAAAGTTTGGTTACTGTAGATGATGGACAACTCAAGTTTTTGTGCAGAAACAAAACTGGCACAGACAGATGGATGGATAGATGGAGAACATCATAAAATAATATATTATGCCTTGTTCTAGGCATATAAAAAAAATTCAATATGCAAAAATAATTTTGATTTTTATGAATGAACGGTGACAGAAAAATTTAAGAGTGCAAAACATTAAGACAATATGGTGACTTATAAAAATTCAAACTGTCTTAGCTGCAAGGTATTTTAAATTAAATTTTCATTAAATCTTTACTCTAAACACATTTTTCTGTTTCCTTACTGGGTATAATTTTAAAAGGAAAACAAAATTCAGTTTTACAGTTGATGGTACACTAATGTGTAGAAATGATTATCTTAACTCTGCCCAATGACCAAGTATCCATAAACCAATGATCCAATGAGTTATTCACATTATCCATATATAAACAACATAAAGAATATTACTGAAATTTTGATTTAAGAGTTGCACCTCAATGGTGTTGTATCCTCCTCCACCAAGGCACCCACGGCCAAACACATCAATGCCAACATACACATCATAAGATCGACCGGCAGCCGAAGCAAATATTTTGGAGTTGAGAAGTTTCTCCTCATTCCAGCAGTAATTCAGGAAAATACCATCACAGGCATCAAAAAATAGTCTGGATGTAAAGATGAAATAATAATTTACCATCATGTTCATTTCTGATTACTTCAAATACAATTTTTCATGCAGCTGACAGAAGAAAAAGATAAATATTGTAAGAATAATCTGAGACACAAAGCAATGCATGTACTTAACTTTCACAATAACAATGTTACTTATTCAGCATGGGATTGCAGGATTTTTGAAAGGTTTAATAAAGTCATCAGTTTTTTCTTCCTCAATATCATCATGCCGACACAGCCATTTCATATTGGTATTATAGTATACATAAGGATCATCTCTTCTTTATGTTTATCACAAAGTTCCAGCTGAGTGTAACTGACGTAATTCATACTGCATTCACTATGACTGGTTTTTAAGACTCTGACATTGTTCAGAACATAAAAGAAAATAAAGTTTTGTTACAGTCCTAAATATGTTACTAAGCAAACCCACTGCAAGTTATGCATTATAAATATCTGATGATGACACTAGACCAACAGGACTGAGCCCTAGAAATAAAATTCAACTTTCATTTGATCATGCATATTAGTAGGGTGAGTTTAGTTGATGCAGAAATCACTTGAAATGGATCTTTAAAATTTGTATGTATTTCTCTTTAAATTTCTTTTGTATAATAGAATTCATATAATATGTGCTCCATGCTTCTTTCCTTAAAAATCCAAGATAAAGACAAGTTTTTTTTTATTAAACAACACTAAGCTATTTTGATTAATATGTGATGGATGGTCAGCTATCCAACAAAAATTCTTTTATCTAAGGATACCTGCCAAGTTTCATATTACCATAAATTAAAGTAACATTTTTCAAGTTTCCGACTGATTTTAACACATACTTTTCTTGACAAGAAAACTTTTCAAGTGAATCATTATAAGAAACAAATATATCATGCTAGTTTACCTGTTTTTCTCATTCAGTTGATCTTGCCACTTAAGTTCCCCAGTGCTGATAACACTATCATACCAGATGACCTGAGACTCTGCTACAGCTTGGTGCATCTTTTGAGTTAGGTATTTGACAAAGCCAGCCAGGTTCTCTATCAAATTCACCTGTGTTAAAAGTTATAATGACCATATTGCCTTCAAGAGCAAACAAAACTTACAGAACTTATGTTCAGTTGGCACTGGGGACCAGAAAATCACAATCAAAGGGTTAGATTATTTGTCTTCCGCAAGGTGTAACCCATCAAGTGCAATTTTCTTGACCTGTCTCAACCACCAATTTTGATTCTTTTTCTCACCCATTTGTTCTTATAAGAGAAAAAAATCTCTTGTTTATTCTGTCACATAACTGATTTACCTGAGATGTAACCATGTATATGTTGTTGCAATGTCATTAAAGTGCACTTCACTATACTAAGATTAAGAAACAACTGGCCTAAGGCAACCAACCAAATAACAACTGGCCTGAGGCAACCAACCAAATAACAACTGGCCTAAGGCAACCAACCAAATAACAACTGGCCTGTGGCAACCAAGTAACAGCTGACCTGAGGAAACCAACCAAACAACAAGTGACCTTAGATAACCAACCAAATAACAACTCACCTGAGACATCCAGCCAAGTGACAACTCACCTGAGACAACTGACCAAGTGAAAACTGACATAAGCCAAATGGCCAGAGACAAAAACAATAAAAAAAGTAAGGGTCATTTTAGAAGTTTTGTGTCACATAGTTGAGAAATATGGATCACAATACTGACATCAGTGGTGATACTGGAATCACAATGGTCAAGTTTTCTTGCCTTTAAGATGAAATTATTTACTGCTGCACGGGGATTTGCTTTTGCTTTCACTGAAAACTATTAATTTTCAAAATATGGTTAATTTCATTTTACAGGTGAAATGGCATCAAGTATATATGTGTATATGTATTAGCATATAACAGCACATTAGCCCATTAATGGCTATTCTTTGTGATTGAATTCAATTATCTTCATCTTTCATGTGTTGGGTAATGACTTTTAGTCACATTGATAAGAACTGCAATAGTAGAAAAATTTCAAGCATTATCTTATAAACATGTTTATCAAAAGTGATTCAATAAATCAATCAAAGTGAAGTGAAGAGTAAGGGACCTGTACACTAAGACATAAAAGTCTACAAACTCTTTTCTTTATTACATTAAAAATAACTTTTTCATGAAAAAGCTCTATGTAGTAACTAAACGACTAGTAAATTTGACCTTTATTCATTTGGAAAAAAGATATAATCATGAGTCATCTGTTTTTCATTAATCTGTGATTTTTTGTTGATATGTTTTCAAAATGACAAGCCAATTCTCATAAAGAATATCAGGTGTATCACTCTGAGGTGTACTCAGTTCTTCAACATACTGATGTAGAATGATAGCTAAAGGATATTTCTCAACTGTTTAGTCCAAAAAGTATAAAACAAAATGTTTCTTTTCATGCTTTAACTTCACTGAATCAGAAACCTGATATTCTAAATTACCAATTTAGAACGAGATGTGATTATCAAGCCTTTATTATTTAAAAGACACCCAATGTTTACCTGGCTTCAGTATGTCAAGTGATAACAACATTATAATTGATTGCATATTCTCAGATGTACCAAATAAACCAAGCACTATAACAATTAAACGTTTTAATAAAAGAACATTCTAAAAAGCCTTTTGAACTTGTAGTAAATAGGAATTTGGTTGGGGAATTAACTTAAATGTTCTAGCAGAGAAAATGCTTTTTTTCTAGTAACATAATAAACAACCTTTACTGTATTAACAACTTATCAAAATCAAAATTCAAAACAGTTTTTCACAAAATGTTACAAATGGAAAACTTCCATGACAGTAATCAAACCAAACTGACAACCAATACATAACTGATGATGTGAGCAGAGGTTACTATGACAACAGTCAATGCATATCGTTAAGCTACCAGTCTTAATACAAAGGGACAACAGCACTTAACAACATGCAGATTAATCTCAACAATAAATCATTTTAATCATAACTCTAAAATCAAGAAGTGTTTAATTTAGAGACATTGTAATTAGTCTTTTCCAACTCAAAAAATGCATTCAATTCAAAGCTATATGCATTTTTTTATCTAGACCATCTGCTACTAAATTATGTAATCATTTATAAATATAACAGTAAACATCATTTCAAATGAAATATTCATGACTGGATAAAGATAGTCTATTTGAAATATGGAAAACACTAAACAAACAATGCATGTTAATTGCTTGTTCAGTGATATTAGTAATCAAATTATCATTTCAACCTTGACCAACACACATCTTTACTTTTGAGATATAATTATTTGAAGCTTCCATTGAAAGATAACTGATAAAAAGGCATTAAACAGAAACAAAAGTAATATGAAACTGCTGAATACTATACAATGCTTTTTATTCACCTCCCCTGATAGTAACAGAGCCAAATAGTGATTGGATCATTTGTGCATCTTTGTACAGTTTAAAACTAAATTCAGAATAGAAAATTTGAATCTGCTCCCTTCTTAGCAGGATGAGTGTCTTCATGTTTCCCATTTACTAAGCCACTACCTGTCCCACACACTTTTCTATCCATCAACTGTCTTTTCTACTGTTCAATCTTTTTTTGACAAGGTACATCTATTTCCTTAAACTTTGAGACTTCTTTGTAGCTCTTTTAATCATCAATTTTGCTATACTTGCCTCATTAATATCTTCTTTTTCATCTGCTTTTATTAGCTTGCTGCTTCACACTTTCAGCATTTCCTCTGTGCTTAATAATTTTGACTTAACTTCTGAATATTTCCACAAGAATTCTTTTTTTAAAAAAAGGAACTTTTCTGATTTCCTTTTCTTCATTTTGTATCCTCTTCTTTTCAAGCCATCTTCTTTCTTCTTTTTCTTTGTATTTCTTTGTCAGCTTTTTCCTTCTCCAACCTTAGGTTTTGTAGTTGGTGTGGACCATTTTTGAACACCCTATTTCCTCCCTGTGTAACATATTTTTCTCCTGCTGGCTGTACTCAAGATACTCAGTATCACTCAACCTTACAGTACCCTTTACCATTCTGACTATGTTCACTGTTTTCTTTTCCTGTTAGTATTTCTGTTCTTTGTAACCACATTAGCGTTCATGGACAGACTCAATATTTCTGTTCTTTGTAACCACATTAGCGTTCATGGACAGACTCCTTTCTGCATCAGCACTGTCATGAGGTAGTACCAAAGTTTTCTTAACTAGCACTGGAAGACATATTTATTTCAAGTTACCATTGTCTTGCTTCTCTTAGAACACCTGCCCCCAGAAGTAATCAACTCATTCATACTCCTGCATTTCATCTTCTGATTGATATACCTTCCATTCATCAATAATGAGTGTGTGTGAGATATCTGGATTTTTAACATAGCTTTAAAAAATTTTCAGTCATACTGCTATGATGTCTGCAGTGTGGCAGTTTATAGTGATGTCTAACACTGGGGCATCATGTCGCTGACATGTAGCATCATGTCCCACCTAGTCACATTATCCTGACACCAGGCCAACCAGTCCTAACACTAACCTCTTAATGCTGAGCACCAAGCGAGGCAGCTGTTAGTACCATTTTTATAAGTCTTTGGTATGACTTGGTCAGGGACTGAACCCACGACCTCGCGCATCCGAGGCAGACGCTCTAACCACTAGGCCACTGGAGCGGTCCATCAATAATGATAGTATTAAACAACATTCTAGTCCAGGTGAAGGTGCTTTGCTTAATTTTCTGATTTTGCTTCGGACCACTTATCAAATCTTTTAATTGGAGAACAAGAATTCAGTGTTTTAATTAACTTGTTTTCAAATGGAAGCCTGTTAATTGGGTACTTCAAAACTAGATGATATAATGAACTGATTCTCAGAATCTCTGCAATGCAAATCTGTCTTAAACTACAGAAGTTTCTTCCTTGCTTTTCCAAGAGCAATATCTTCATCACTTTGCTGAAGTTTTATGCCATTTCAAGGGCTTTCTGATGATCTGAGGCAGTATTATTCACATTGTCAGCATTGACAAATTCCCTTACATTGGTTTACACTAACTTTATCTGTTTACTGTACAGTAGGTACACCATTGGAATACCAAACAGTGGTATAACTAAAGGCTACAAAAACTGACTTCAAGTTTTTTCTCACTGATTTTCTTATTCTCTTGAATTTGATACTCCTTGCCATTGTCTTTAAATCCTTCTCCAATTATTCTTGGATCCCTGTCAAGTGCACAACTATATGCTGTATTGCTGGTTCAATACTCAGCCAGTGAAATTGTGTGTGCTTCATAAAGACTTCCTCTGCAACATCAAGAGCTGGCTGGCATTGTGCATAGTTTGAAGATTACACTTCTTATCTATATCAACAAGACCTTTCCATTCCAAGTTAGCAGCTGATACAATTCAAGGTTTCACAAGTAGAGGATCTTCCTGGAAGGACTAAACAAAAATTTTGGTGACTGGCTTCCATCTGCATGGCCAAAGAAGAATCACTTATAAAATCTGCACAAGATTTTATCACATGTGTGGGACCAATATCTGATCAAAAGATCCATTTGCATTTTCACCTATATTGGGGTTGTCCCATCACATTGTAATGAGAAGCAGTTATTTGAATTTTTGACATCAGACACAAAAGCAGAATAAAAGGCTTGGTGAGGGCCATATGATGGGAAATTTTATTCTATTCCATTCATACTGAAACCCTCTCCCTATAGATTGCCTGACATGAGCATAAAGACAGCCCCTGTGCTGTGAAAAAAGGTCCCTCCTCAAAGGTAAAGTCTTGGGCTGGTCTACCAACAGGTCAAGATTATAGATGAACCATGACCACTTGGGGCTATCAAAATGAGCTGAGCAGTAGAGATCCTGACTTTATGCACCTGCAGACTCATCTTAACAGTGGTAAGGTGTTAGCAAACAGATGAACCCACTTCAGGCTGAAGGCATCCACTGTCAAGACCCTCTAGTCTGAGACTGAGTAAACACAGAAGAGGAGCTTGCTGTTTAGCCTACAAGTCCACCAAGGGTATTCCCCAAGCCTGAACAAGGAATCTGTTACAGATTGGTGCAGGGACCATTCCATGAGGACTACCTTGCCTCTCCTGGACAGACTATCTGCCAAAATATTCTACTTCCTAGGAGCAATCGCTTCTGAGACTGCTGGCAAAGGAGGTTCCAAACCTCCATGCAAAGAAAAGGAGCATGTGTGCCGCCTTCTCACCTGTGGTATACTACCACCTACCTATTGTCAGAAGACCATCCGATAGCAACTTCTCAACTGGTTGATGCACCCCCCATAGGGCTAAAAATTCTGCCCCCATTTAAAAACTGTTACATGTTGGGCAGATTCTTCCTGGGACCACAAACCCTGAAGAACAAGCCCTTCTTACTCCAAGTGAATACCCATATGAATCTGAC
The DNA here is from genome assembly GCA_016617855.1 of Megalonaias nervosa. Lineage (NCBI taxonomy): Eukaryota > Metazoa > Mollusca > Bivalvia > Unionida > Unionidae > Megalonaias > Megalonaias nervosa. Next base: position 75,912 of record JAECUM010001308.1, read on the forward strand.
ACATCCACAAACATAGGAGTCAGGTTTGGGGGGCATGCAAGGAACTACTTTCAGAAACCAGTCCTGATTTTCCAACCAACTCAAGTGATGGTAAGTCTCCAGTTCACCAGAAGGAGAATCTGGAGGAGGCACAAGTGAAATCTTCCTAGGAAAACCAGGTCTGCTGCAGAGTTCAAGGTCCCAAGAAGAGATTGATATATATATGAACTGACAACAAAAGTCTTGGCTCATAGTGCTACAAAAAAAAGAACCAGGGATTCAGTCTACTCTGTACAGTGGGACATGGACTAATCTTCTATTCATAAGGAAATTCATCCCCACATATACAAAATCCTGTGATGGAACTAGCTCCAATTTCTCTAGGTTTGGTATAAGGCCCAGCCAGGTCACCATGGACCAGCAGCTAGACAGATTTTGTCTGAGAGCCTCTAAGAGGTCATTGTGGATCAACTAATCAGAATACTGGAGTATAGGGATCCCCAGGAACCTTAGGTGGGCAGTGACTACTCCCATTACTCTGATAAACACTCCATCTTGAAAGATTCCTCTAGAAGAAACTTGTTTAAGGTGCACAGGTCAATAATCAGCTAACATATTAAACCTCTTTTGGATAGAAGAAAATTCAGGAAGTAGAATGCTAAAGACACACCATTTAACACCCTCTCTGCTGTGTGGTTCTGAACACTTCTACCTTTAATCACACAGACAGCATTTGTACAACAGTATGGAGTCCTTGTAACAGGAGGAATTTCCTAGATATGAAGTTAGTATCCTCCATTTATAATACAGAGGACTCACCCATCATCCATTAGGCTTGATCAAACCTCCGAAAAGTGGGCTTGTCAAGCCCCTATGGGAATTGTTGGTAGATGTATGCACTGCTGCATTGCTGGAGAGAGTAAGTTCCTAGGGCTGCCCCTACTTTAGGAAGTTGAGAATGGCCAGGTAACTTCCTTGCTGGGCCTTTCTGTTGACCCTGTCAAGCAAACCATAGGCAAGGGGGAGGCTGAAATTGAAACTGCTTCTTGGACTGGGTCTGGCATCTTTTAAAAGAACTTTGCTGACTGCCCTGAAAGGCAATCAGGATGACTGTGTTCCCTAGAAAATTTCAATGGGCCAGAAGCAGATGCAAAGGAGTCTTGAGATGGCACAGAGTGAATAAGCCCTCTGAAGAAGGTCTCTGCCTGCAGATTTGCAGCCCAAAGAAGGTTCTTACTGTGCTCTAGTATGACCTTTAGACATGTCCTGAACAACATCCTTGTGGTGACACAACAGTTCAGCTGACAATGCAATGAACATGGATAATGCATGCCTTCATGTTTTGGAAACTGCCTCTAACAAGTGCTGTAGCCTGGCTGCAGAAAGATATTCCTCCTTCAAAAGGCTGAAGAAAGCTGCCAAGAAAATATCTGCATGTCAGGCAATGGTGACAAGCAACCTAGCATGTTAACTGGGGAGGTGGAGCCAGATCTCCATGGAAATGTCCGCTTGTGATGCCCCAGCATCCAAGGGGGGATGCATAAGGGGCCAGACATAAGAGGCAATGTAAAGGCGGGATGCTGACACCCAACTCTCCTCTGGCAATCAATACAAGCAAGTCAAGTGGAGTGTGTATCCCATAAGGCTTTTTTATGCACACAACTGCCCACACTCTGTGACATACTGCTGCAAAAGAATTACCTGAAAACAAGAAACAATAATGAAAAATGATGATTTATAATATGTATGAAAGGCATAAGACCTAAGTCAAACAGTAATAACTAACATACCTTACTTGCCTTGTGTGGTATTAATGATAATAATCAGTGGTGTGAGATTTGAGATCCAACACTATCAACATCAAAAATACTTAATGTATTTTGAAACCAGCAACACACTAAATATCATAAAGAGAAAAAGAAGGAATGCGAATCTGACTCACTCTAGATAATAATGAATGGTGTGCTACCTGTGGTCAAACAAAAACCAGCATCAACAACACTTAAACTGAATACTAAAGACAATGAATATAGTGAAACTAACAAAATGTAATATATCATAATGTATAAAAATGAGTGGAGTGTGACTCTGACTCACTATAATTGAAATGAATGGTGTGAGACCACTTGAAAAAACCATCAGAAGAACATTCTGATGTGCGACCCGATTCTTCAAATAAGAAACTAAAGACATAAAGCATTAGTCAATGACTCATCGAACCAGATGCTCACTAAATAAATGTAGACTTAAACAGAGGCCACAAGCAAATCTGGCGATGAATTGGGAAACAATATCTAACCAAGAGTCCAGGAAAAAAATTATAACTGAATTAAAAACAATTGTGGATACCCATTCACTGAAGGGCTTATGAAATGGGGAGCATGCTGGGTCAGTGTTAATTCTAGTTCTGAACTTTCTAGAACTTTTCATCTAATGGAAGAATGGAATTTTTATTATATGGAGGAGAGTAATTTCATCCCAGAAATGTAAGCTGCATAATAGCATCATGTAAAATCTTACTGATATTAAGGCTAGTTCTGCACTGTTCAGTGTCAGTTTCTTTTGCATTTATCTAAATCAATCCTCAACACACTGTATCCCTTGCTTTATCCAGTGTACATTAAAGGATTGTTGTATGCTATATGACCTGTATATATATATGTGTGTGTGTGTGTATATATATATATATATATATATATATATATATATATATATATATATATATATGAAAGTGGCTGTATATTTGGTTGAGACTGTTTTCCATTACAAACCAATATTTACCTGAATTATGTTTTCTATGTTTATAAGCCAGCCATCAAACTGATAGTACACAGCGAGCTGAACCAGCTTGTCAGCAAGGGCTTTATATGATTTCTCTGTTTGAAGGAAGATCTCACAGTTCTTCTTCCCATCATCCCATTCTGTTATCACAGTTCCTGTAGGGCAAAAACAAGTCTTGCTGTATCATTTTCATAGGTCACAATAGCGTGATATGCCTTAGCTCTGTTTTACAATGTATTCAAACATAAACAAAATACATGTTATATCTCACAAAGTAAGAGAATTCTGAACCACTTCACTTCTTAGTTTGTCACAGAATTAAAAAACTTCTGCAGCTAAATTTTTCTTGCATATATTGTAGAACCAGTTAACATTAGAATCCATTAAAACTAAGAACAAGGAAAATTACTTTTCTGGCATAAATCTGAGCTTTCACATTTCTTAAAATCTGAATCTTTTAAGTATGGGAACATTTGTTAAAATACTGTGTATTCTAATTTTATTAGGTGAAAAATCAGTGACATCATATCATAAATATTAAATATAGGGCAGTTCTCATACATCAAATGGGGCTTCCCAAAACTGGAAAAGAGGTGACATTAATACGAATTGGAATAAAACACACTCTACAATGCAACAGTTGGATGATACTGACAAACTAATGAATATTTTGTTTTTAAACTAAATTATTTACCTTAAAATATTTTTATCATTATTATTAAAAAAAAACTTTCATTCACAAGAAAAACCAAGCAAGCCATAGTATGGTTTCTAATATTCGCTGCTGAAATCCTCCATTGAAATCCCCATGCTGATATGACTCCATTCAGGATGAGTAATAAAAACAAGATTTTCAAGCTGATTGCTGTGGTGACCATATTAGATCTCAGATCAGCACCATTTTCATTTAGGACCAACTAGACATTATAAGAATTATTTTAGTCAGAACCCCATGTTGATATAGCCATCCATTCAGAAGGAGTACCAATAACAAGATTTGCAAGATTGCTGCTGTGCTGGTCTGAGCAATACCATTTTCATTTAGGACCACCTAGACCTTGTGATGATTGTATACATAAAGCTTTATGGCGATCCTCCTAGTTCAGGAGAAATAGCAATAACAAACTTGTGGTAATGGATGGATGGATGTCGGACATCAGGCCATCCCATAAGCTCTTCTGGTCTATGACTAGTCAAGCTAACAATGTGAAATGAAGTTTACTTGAACCTGAAATGGATAAATAAACACAAAACACTGAGATTTTATAGATCTGTGAAGTAGTTCAGATGGAGATAACTGCAAGAACCTCTCTCAAAGGGAATATTAATTCTGTCATAAAGTCTTGATTGGTACGAAAGTATGTCTCTTGGTTCCTGAGATATGTCATTGCAACTGAACATTTTACACTGGTCAAAAGTTTTATACAGATGAAACTTTCAGCAAACAATGGAAATCTGACAAAAGATCAAAAACTCATGGCAAGTAAACTATCAAGTGACATGCATACTAAACAGAGTTTGATGAGCCAGGTTAATCACATGACATTGATTTACAAGTATAGAAGGATATCTGATAGATGGATGGACAGATGTGCAGTCAGAAAAGTGATTACTGGCATTTTGTTTTAGATTAAAACTTAGCACCAAGCCATCAGTTGGAAGTATTCATAAATTTATGCCACTCAGACAGCTGTAGCAGTCTAAGATAACTAGGCTGATTTGCAAATCAAGTCACACAGTATCACATACATTTATGGCATAAATGAAAATAATATAGGTCATTGCAGTGGGTAAATGCTTCCATGCAAAACATTTTTCACTTAATGAGATGTCATTTGCAAATAAAGGCAAACATATCTGAGAAGTAAAATGTGGTTCATTCGACATATACTGCAGAAACATGTTTTGTTATCTCTAAGACATTAATTTCTGTGTGAATATCGCAATAAACAATGACATACCTAATGATCACAAACTGGTATAGTATTGAAAAATTAGAAATAACACCACTGATGGTTCAACAAGGTCTAACAACTTATTCGAAGTACTATTTACAGCACAGGTGATTATATGAACTCTTTCCTAGACAAGAGGTTAGGCAAATTCCTCATAGAAAACAATTTCAGAATCGATACGCTGATCACCTGGAAACAATATGACCTATATGTAAAATGCATGTGTAGAAACTACTCTATTCTCCATGTAAAATATTTACCCAAAATGCAAACTCCATGTTTGTGTGCAGCATTTGTCCATCCTGGTGGTGGAATAGTCACAAAATAATGACTGAAGTACACAAAGGTATCAATATATTGCCAGTGATAAAAACGATAGCAGTTATCCTTGAAACATCCTTGGATAAATCTGGAAAAGTAAAGATTTTCAACAGTTTTCTGTAACTTTCATTTTAAAAAATGTCTTGTTCTAAGCTGAAAACAAGATTACTATAAATGGCACATTATATGCCCTGTGTTTAAAAGTCCCATATGCAGGCACACCATGCTTTGATATATCCTCATAGTTTGTCACTTGCAATGAGATTCATCTTTATAAACTGCTGACCAGAAAGTCCAAATAATTGAACAATTCTGATTATTTTCCCCACAAAATTGTTATAAGCACACAGAGATCTTATCAGGTCATTTTTTAATATGCAAATAAACATGTCCACCAAATGGTATTTGTCACCTTCAGGTGGTTTTTGCTTAATTACTGACAAGTTGTTTGTACCAAAAAGCTAAACACACAAAAAGATTTTTAAAAACTGTTGAACTGGCCTAAAAATCGAACCATATTGTCTGACTATGAACATAAATATGAAATAAATTTCATTAGTGCTTTTAATGCTTAATGATAACAAAAAGGTACTGCCAAAAAGTCCGAAGTTCAAAATGTTTCTAAATCTGTAAAACAACGCAAAATTAGTTGTTGTTGTTGTTGTTGTTGTTGTAGGGTTTAACACCATTTTTCAGCACAAGATAGGCTATACATGGCGGCCAGTATAATTGGTGGAGGAAGAACCCTGGAAAACCCCGGGAAGAACCACCAACCCACAAGAAGCTACTGGCAGGCTTTCTCACGTGCCCACGTTAGCCGAGCCTGAGACTCAAACTCATGCAGACAGAGGTGAGATGGCAGTGATCCATAACGGTGAGCACTTTAGACCACTCGGCCACTTGGGGCCCCCCGCAAAATTAGTGTAATGGACTGAAAATCAAATCAAGTCTATCAAGTACGTACAAATAAAAATGTACCTACAAAACTTAATTTGTCTAAATGGTTTTTACCCAAATGTGTGATCTAGGTTTTTATAACAAAAAACAAATACAGTCAAACCCGGTTATCTCGATTATGTCAGGCATGTAACAAAATCATCGACATAACCGGTCCCGAGATATCACAGTTTAGTTGATAAATCTACTGCAAAACAACGATTATGCATCTGAAGCACAGGGGTTCGTTACATAGAAAATTAGGAGTATCCGTCCATGAATCCAGGGATGGGGTGGGGGGGTCTAACCTGTAACAATATAAGCCCCATCCCTTGATTCATGGATGGATACTCTTAATTTTCTTTGTAACGAACCCGTGATCTGAAGTACCAAAAATGAGGAGTTTTGTTTCTAAAAACAAATGGCATTCCTAATGCACAATAAAATAATAAGTCAGTCATGCCTGGTTGCAGAAAAAAGGAGATTGGAGGTCTTTTAAATGAGATTAAGTAACAAGTCACACAGTTTTACAACAATAAGTTACTGCAACAATGTCAGTGGTTTAAGGTTTTTTTTATTTCCCTATGAATAGCCTCACCCCTTTGGTAGCCTCTGCAAGGCAATAATTTTCTAATGCTATCCAAAATCTAGGCCAATTGTAGACCAACAAGTAGGTCTCCACAATTTTTGTCAGAAAAAAAAAAAGTAGAGACCTACTTGTTAGTCTATGTCAATTGAAGCACATGTACATGTAGGACTATACTTTTTTTCTTTTTTTTTTTTAAAGTATTTTCTTTTGTTAGAGTTAACTTGTGACTAGCAGCAAAATGTAGCGGACTAATATTGTGCGTAAAAATCATTTTTGATTTTATGTCAGAGGTTCCTTTACACCAGTATATGCCGGTTTTTACCCATAAAATTTGATTCTGTACTGGAAAAAGACAGGGCTGTCGGCATTTGTGTACCGACAAACTGTAAAACAAGTTTCAAGTCTTTAAAGTTAACGGTCTTAACATCAAATTCTGTATGGAGCCAACTTATTTCCATTCATACAGTTAGAAGCTAAAAGACTACAATTCAGCCATCATGGGGGGAGGGTAAGAGGAGGAAATCTTGCAATACTGACATGTAATTATTATATTTTTACAATTAGTTTTAGGCTTCCAATTGATACAAGAAACTAATTTTAATAGCAATAATACCTGTCACTATTGCCTTGCTGAATTTGCCAGTTGAGAGGGAGGCTGATAGTCTTAAAAACTGATATAAATTTAATATACTCATCCTTACATAGGGGTGTCCACTACTGTAAATTGGCAGCAGGTTGGGTCACTTTTTGTGCAGTGACTATTTATCCGAAGGTAAAGAAGGACAAAGAAGTGTGCAACAACGAAAACACATCTCTTTTCAAAAATAGAAAGGCTGCACTGCTGAATTATGACAATCACAAATTGCTTTCCAACCATCTTGTATACAGTTTTACTTTGTTATTTTCTTTCACGTGACTGTTACTGAGATAATTAAAATTGTATATGAAAGCTTTTTCAACAAGAGACAAAAGTCAGAACTGTCATACTATCATTTTACATCCAATTCTCACAGAGTTCATTGCACCTAGGTAAAGAATGACATCATATTGTTGATGCCACTGTGTAATGATCACAACATTCTGAACTGCACAGTACAAAAGTTGACTAATTTAAATTTTGAGTAAACAAAGCTGACCCTGATTGACCAGTGTATTATGTGATGGTAGACCTGGGTATACAATGTTCCCAGCTGGCTGTGTGTTATGCACAGGGAAATGGTAAAGGTGTGCATAATACCTGTCCTCTAGGTACCCTCCAGCCATATCATGGCATACCAATGTTCTTGGTCTTTGCTCTTGCTTGACCTTCTGTGACCTTCGTATCCTAGCAACACAGATATCATCTTGGTCAGGCAACCATGTCTGGACCTCAGCCAGTGATTTTAATGGAAGGCAAACTGGCTTGCCACTTTTGTCGTCAAAACCTGTAAAAAATAAAATATGAATTAGGCATTGAGATAAATACATCTATGCCAAGAGCAATACAAATCTAAATCAGTGAAACTTATCTGTGTTGACAATAGTCCCAATGATATATGCACCACAGGGGTTCATAAAATAAAGTCAAATTATAAAGAAAAAAATTCAAATAATGAAAAATGAAAAAAGGAAAACAAAAGTCCAATAAGACAGAAATGAAAAAAGTGACAATGTTTCCTTTAGTCAGTGCTTACAGTTTGCACACAAAAAAAGTAACATTTCCTTTAGTCTGTGCTTACAGTTAACACTTAAATATGCATCTAAACCTTAATACTTATTATAACTGGGAGGTAGCAAGTCTCTATGAAACTAAGAAAAGTAAACAACAATGTTAAAACCAAGAGGCCAAAGTAGGCCAGATATCAATTATCTGGCTTACATAACTTAACAGTTGACCATTCCACTAGACAAGCTTATGTAGTACTACAAGAATGTTCTTCATGGTAATATGGTTTTCACACAAAGTGAAATTAAATTCAATGATTGGTGGGGATAGGGATTAAGACCATGGGTTTCCTTATAATTGGTAATTAACATTATGGGTGTTTTAGGAGACAAGCGTATTGGGATACTTTTTCTTATTAAAAGTTTAAATTACAAAATATAAAGTTCAAAACTAATTTATGCAATGGCAACAAGTATATGAAATACACCAATTCACAATACATCTGATGGCAATGGCAAATGTTTCAAAAACTTTAACATGGCAATACTATCAACCATATATCACAAATTATATCAAAAATTGTTCCAAATATTTAGGAATTTCAAATATGGGAACAAAATTTGAAGTAATTCTCTATGAACAAATTTACAAGTTAAACAGTTTTCATATGAAAAATATCTTCTTTTTGGAGCAAAATATATTGGAAAAGAAAACAATTACTTGCAAACAAATATCTATAATTGTTTTCTGAAAGTCTGGTCTTTAATTACAACACTGTACATAGTTTACACTTGCTTGCAATTGTACATATTTTCTAACAATATTTCTATCAACACCTATTTTTTTAGTTTTAAATGCATTTTTTTAAAAATCCATAAGGTGTATTTTTTCCAAACTTTCACATATTGTTCTACTGCAATTTATACAGCTTATATTCTAAAATTAATTTTTTTATTTGGTTTCCATAGCTTTTTGCAAAGGGAAGAACTCTGTAGCCAAACACCTGTCAACTCAATGGTCTTTCCTTCAGAAAGAAGACACATGTTTTAAAGGAAAAAAAACTGTTTACATTACATATGATTTAAAGGTAGACCTGAATGCTATATACTACTTTCAGTAATCTTAATTTAATCGACATTTCAAGTACACTGCAAAGACAGGACTTAAATTCATTCACTGGATTTGGAGATATGACCCTTCATATATAACCAAAATGCGACTTCTACAGAAACAACTGACTTTTTGTAAACAACCCAATACATATGCGCGAGCTTGTGACATCACAAGAGGAACCTCCAGTTAGCTAGCAACATGGCTACTCATTGCGACAGTCAGAGCGAACATGAACCAGAACTGGATTATTCTTCCTCTCCTTTTGATGAAGGGCAAGAAGAGAGTAGTGAAAAAGGCAATGAACCTTACCATTTTGAACCATATACAAGTGAAGAGTTGGCATTAGAGGAAGAAAGGGAAGAAATTGAACGAGACATCGGCAACAGACTGAACAATACCGAATGGTAAGTTGGGTCTGGCTTGTTTCTGAGATACTGAGGCTTATTTCTCTCAGGGGTCCATTTGTTTTTTTTTCCCCGTTATATCATTTCATATTTTTACATGTATTATATAGAACAGAAATGTGAATAGATACAATTCTTGCTTTATTTCAAATATCCATATACAGATATGCATATACCCTCCTTGATTTGCACAATTAAGCCAAGGCAGAGTCATTTTGAATTACCCTGTCCTTTGCCTGGAAAGTTCGTAAGACTTCCATGGTGACTTGCTAGGCAGCATAAAGCTTTATCAGCCATATTGTGGCACATTGGATTATAAACTTTCTTGTTGATTCAGTAGCAGATTAAATAAAATGTTTAACCTTCACCACCCCAATATAACTGTTTGAATATCTCAGATGTGGTGGGATGTGTTAAACGAAACTCAGACTTCCTGATATCGTACAATCTTAAGGCAATATTGCTGATCCTTGCATGTGTTTTGTGTCAATATTTTTGGGTGTAATAAATATTTAATTCCAAATAATTCCAATTTTTACTAATTGACTGCGTTTTCTACGTTTTGATTGGATGTAAACGGTAACGTGATACTGATCTGGAATTTTTTACACATCGATAAATTCTGCGGACTACTTTTGGTTCCCTGTGTCCAGATCATTTGATGTGAAGTTTTATCTATATCAACGCTTTACAACCTAATAATAACAACAACAAGCTCCCACCCACCCACACCTGTGATTTCCGATCAAAAATGACAAGCCACAGATTAAAATCGACCATTAGAAGTTAAAACAATGTAATTGCACAGACCTTCCTGCACTCCAGCACTCACCCCTTTTGCCGATGAAGGCATATGACAGGCTTTAGAAGCCAATCTTCAGAAATTATTGTATTTCACTTCGACAACATGTTACAGCGGCGGTTATTAAAGGTCAGGGTCATGTCAACAAAGGGATCTCACTAAAAATGGACACGATTTTGCTTTTCAAAGATCGAAATGCGTAGAAAGTAACAACGACGTTGCTATAACAACATGTGCCATACGCAAGCGTAATTTTCAAAAAAAAGGAATATTCCTGGTGTAACTGCAACAACCATTTTTTATATATTAAAATAATGATCATAACAATACATCGCTGGCATGACCCGCTATGACATTCTACCCTGTATCACTGTATAAAGAATCAATGAATCTTGGCTGGCGAAGATAGGACTATGTATTCTATCGCAGTTAAGAGGCTAATGAAAGAAAACTTCGAGGTACATAAAAGTGAATGTTTTGTTGACTAAATCTGCTGATCTGATGTTAGAAAAGAAGTAAATTGGAATTATAAGGATTAAATGATCATGGTTGGGTATTTATCGATGTGTAAATTTTACCTGATCATTCACAAAGTTTACATAAAGTCCTTCGGACTTTATTTACTTTGTGAGTGATTAGGTCAAATTTACACATCCTATATAAACACTTTTTACATTAGCAAGACATGCCTCAAATAACTTGCCTGGGATTTTTTTTATACAGGTGTCTTTGTACTCAGTGTCAAGTTATGCCCACAGCAGAGGAATCTCAATGCTGCCATGAAATTGCTAAAACACCTGACAAAATCACTGGCTTTAATGAAGTATTGCAATGTATTACTCACCATCCTGGGTTCCTGACAGTTTGTCTGGACTGGTACGTACTTGAGACGGCATATTACCAGTACAGACAGCAATATGATCAACACATGGCAGACAGCAATGAGTAAGTACATTTTATTATATAGCTGAAGTCTGTCAACATTTCAGAGTTAAAAAACATCTTCACCCTGACACACACATTTATCAGACATTATTTCTGCTCATTAATTTGTAACAATACTATGACTTAGTTTGGAACATAAACAATTAGTAGGAAATATAAACAAATATCTCAATATAAAAATGAGATCCAGGGAATAAATATTATCATTAGTATGCGTATTTGTATTTTCTTGATGTCTAAGTTTTTCATGTCTTTTTTATCAATTTTCAGGAGGCGGCGGTACATGGCATATCAGCAGTTTCTTCGATGGTGTTGGGATTTCTTGGGCAAAGAAGTCAGAGTTCCACTGCCAGCATGCATTGTACACAAAATAAGACAAGCTTTCCCATCTGATACATATGCTGGATTCAAATGACCTAACTAGCTTTTGAATATCGAGACATGTGTGAAGACACAGACAGCTCTTTCTCAGGATGCTGGTACTGTGCACACAGTGGAGGAGGCAATATGTCTCTTGGCAACTGCAAGCCAGGTTCTTCATTCATGTGGGTGTTCTCTGTGAGTACCTCGGCCACCTCCATCAGACTATCAACACAGCCTATAATGAATGAAATGTTATAATTAGTTGATCGATTGTTGGAAAGCATTCGTTAGTTGCCCAATTCAGCTACTACATTTAGACCAAAAAAGGAAAATTTTGATGATTTTTCAGTGGAAAATAAAATTTATCTAAAATCTCAGTATACCAGAATACTGGACCTGAAGGCATTTGAACCAATTGATGGAATTTTGATAGTACTTTTCAGTTCTCGAAATTTATGACTTTGTATACATATTTGTTAAAGAAACAGCTTCCACAATCCATTTATAATACTTCTTACATGCCGTATAGAAAAGTCTACATAAGAATAAGTGCAGAACTTACAAAAAGTATTTTCCGCTTTAACTTCTTTTACAGGGTATTCCCCACATTTGTACTTCGGGAAGGTAATCTGGTAACGCAGTTGTCCCTCTGATGTTGTAGCGTGCGGTTTTCGGTTGTTCTCTTCAGAATGTAATGCGGCCAATAATGCTCTGAAATAAAAACAGAAAAGATTTTCTGTAATACTTCAAACATTTTTATACACCTTAATTCTTTCTAAAAAATATATATTTTATGTTCTCTTTTTCTACATATTACTTCCATATTAAAATTTGCTTCAATAACTTATAACACCTTTTTAATTTAAATATTCAAACACCCCAAAACAATTATGAAGAAAGAGTGGACAAAATATCTGCAAATTGTGCCATAGTAGGAAAACCCAATAAGCTTTGGGGCGAAATGATTCAGCACACTGTGGAGGCTTTCCAGCTCAAATGTTTGGTGCAGTGGGGACAGCTGTTGTATGTCCTTGGTCACTTGGTGACTGTGAACCAAATCACAAAATCTGGCAACTGCAGCAGGACCTGTTGAAGAAATTTATTATTTATGTAATTGTTCACCTATATATTGTTAACTTGTATACATGGACAAATCTGAAAACACTTGAGCTCAATCTGAACATTATTGAACAATCTTGCAGATATACTGGAGATACTATCTGGATTTCAAGGCTGTCTTCTGTATCTCTGCAAGCTCTGTAATTTTCAGTGGCAAAAATGTTCCTTTAAATTTAAATAAATACCCAACTGCCACAAAATATTGTTATTCCCTGTAATGGCAAGAAATTAGGTAATACCTGGCTTAAGCCATTTCTTCTTGGTTTCACATCCCACTAGTCTGTCACATAAACATTTTGGGAAGAGGTCTCCATGTCCATCATGTATATTCTGTATATGGTTCACTGCTGAACGCCACTTTGCCACCATCACAGATTTGTTACCATCAGGCGTTGATGCTGCCACGCAGTACATGTGATTGGTCACACTCCTGGTCCAAAACTTTAAATCCTTACATTCTTTCTTCTTGGCCAGCAAGTTCATCTTCTCTTAAAGCCTGGTAAAAAAAATATTGACTTTTTTAACAACAAATTGGGGCAATTGTGCTTGATTTACTATGTTTGATTTAGGTTCAATTGTCACCTGAACAGTATGGGGTGCTTTTATTTTCTCTGCTCCCCCCCTTTTTAAATTTGTCTAAATTTGTCAAATGTTCAAGTACATCATCTCCAAAAATTGCCATTAATAAAAAGGAAACATATTTACCCTTAGCACAGTGCCAAATGTCATAGTAGTGGGTGCAGTCTGATAAATTCTCCTTCACCCACTTTGTGACTTGTGTGTGCCTGTCTGTAATCATGGACTCAATGTGGATTCCATTCTCCTGTAACACATCACATGTGCGCTTAAGGCCCTCTAACTCCCTATGATAACTACTGTTGACTTCATTGCTCTCTAAGTAAAACCAGACATTGTTTTTGTTAATTTAAAAGCCGTTTTAAAACGTTCGCTATAACATGCAGAGGAAACCAGAGGTAATTGTCTTCCCCATTAACACAATGAGGCAGTTGACACTGGCTGGTAATGAACCTGCAACCATTGCATTACAAGTCCAACATTCGACCACAGCTCCCAAAGTAAAACATAACTGTGCATTCAGTAACATGAAAATGTTTAGGAACAATAAGTTCTTTTGAAGACTGAATAATTATACCGTACACTCTTGCATGACTACTTTATTATAACACTCACCCTCTACCCTATTGAAATAGACTCTGTATCTGATAATATATTGGTATTGCTGATTACCTGTACAATTTCCATATTGACTACTTTCCCAGTATTTACATCCACAGTAGAATACAGTATGACCAGATGAGTCAGCACGACCATCTCCAGCTACAACAATACTACCACCACCATGCCTCACTTCCTCAAAGTAGCTGTTATGTATATGTAATTTAATTACTTGTTTGTTAGTTTTAAATTTTTTTATTTTTATTCCATTACATGTTATTGTAATGATAACTTTGTCTACTGGATTTGATATTTGTTTTTATAGAAATTCAGTTCAGTTCTGTTTGACCTGATAAACAACCAGCAGTAGTAACACTGTATCTATTTGCTGACCTTGATTCAGAACCAGTGTCAGTTTTGAGTAAACAACTTTTTCTTTTTTTTTCCCCAGACTAAGAACCATTGATTTTAGCTAAAGCCATACCTGGAGTATGTAACAAATAACGTGTTTATTGTTACAAACGTTTGGTTTTCCAAGTGGGATGAAATTTTGATCCCCATCCAGGAATCTGTTTTGCATCTTAAATTACTACATAACCATTTTCTTGAGATGAACTAGCCAGTTGGGCTTTAAATCTTCGACACCTAAAGGTGTTTTGTTGTGACCAGTTTTAGTTGAATTTTAATTTTATGGAATTATTCATTCTTTCCCTGGAAAATACTAGTGCTCATACAGAAATTCTTGGACAAGGAAATTTATTCAGAAATTCTAAACTGGAATATTATTTTCTGTGATTCAACAAGGAACTGTTGACATGGCAACACTTTGAAGGTCACGACATATGTCAACGCCCTCCATTTTGATTTCATCAGGACTCGAACAGATTCATTTAGGACTTTTCATTGATAGGACTTGTATTTTTTAATTCTTGGGTTAATTTTGGATTTGATTCATAAACCATAAGTCCTTTTTCTCATTTTTACCTTGTTTTTCAAGGAAATAAATTATTTGTTAAATTTTACAACGCTTGTTGTCTTCACTCTTCTGTTGTTACTTTTGTACGTGCCTTGACACATAACAGTAGCTCTCTTGATTTTGCTTCCAAAAATGTTTAATTGTTGGCTGGAGGTAGTACCTTTGGTGCATATAGAAAGTGTCTATGTTGGTATGGGCCAATTTCAGGAATTCAAAAATTCTCAAGGCTTGTGAGCGAATGGCTCCAGCGAACAAAATAGTGGCTGAAAGCTGCAGGTTTCCAGCTGGAATGGATCCAATGAGGGGCTGGCTGTTCCAGGATCTCCTGTGATTACAAAAGTCACATTCCTGGACAATATTAATAAAAGTTCCCATTCTGTGGTTAATATGTCCTTGTGCTTCATTTCCACAATTAACACAAACATTGAATAGACTTAGAAGTGCACTCTCTGCTACTAAGAACTTCCTTTCTTGATGAGTTGACTTTTGTTTGTAAGAAAAATAAACATTTATTGTATGATACAGACTTCATGTACAGAAAGGAAAGTTGGAAATAAAAATATATATATACTAACAATTCATACCACAAAATTAGTCCTAGGACATAAATGCTGAAATATGCTTCCTTTTCTCTCTAGGATTTTGAAACTGATAAAACCAACAAAAACTAACTAGAAACTGCACCTTTGGGTTTATTGTAACTTCAAATGTCATCACCATAAAGTATTATATTTACTTACGTGGGCTGTATTAGGTTTAAAAGAAAAGGAAGATGTTTAACACTAGAAAATACTGTTTAATTCATTAATTAGCTTCATTACTTCAAAGCGTTTTTAACAAAACTCTTGGTCTAACAGTCCCCTCTATAAGAAAACCACATTTGTTGTAAAATGAAATTATTCAAGACTTATCTTAACACATTCCATATAAATTAACTTCAATATAGAGGCCACTTTTATATTATAGCTAGATGTAGCCAATACTAAAGGTGGGCTGGTGGCTATGTTACATAGGCATCATTGTACTTGCCCCTGATCCTCATTAAAGCTGCTCTGCCAGGATGAATTTCTTGAACTGGTTGCAGCATAGGAGGAGTCCATTGAGTCAATGACGCTAATTGCTATTTCACTGGACTCGGATGTCGAAGAGGTGTTCAAGTCATCCACAGTAGCTCTGGTCTGCTGTGGTTCATCTGTGCTATTGGGGTTATCAGTTTGGGTACTGCAGCTCCTTACTTATGACTTAAACAGGAACTGTAAACCTGAGAAAAATATAAAAATATTGACTTATACTAGAATTGTGTGTATATGTATATATATATATATATATATATATATATATATATATATATATATATATATATATGTATTGTTGTAAGTATTGACTAATACAATTGTTATGCATAGATGTGGAAATTAATTAGCTATAAAAGAAAACCCATTAAGTCGGATTACAGTGAGCGATGAGCTTAAAGTGCCGACTCGTTGCTATAAAGTAAGGCTTTCATACAACTAAACGTTTGAATCAGCTTTGATGGGCCACACCATGGTCAATACAAGATCTAAACCACCAATCATCTCCATTACCTTTGTCAACTTTCCTTGGTCCACTGTACTGAGTCCTACCTAGCAGATTTTCTCTTCGGTCTGACTGACACCTGACAACTAGTTGTTACTGTTTTCACCCTTGAGTCACAGGCATCATACTTCTGGAAAATTTAAAAAAGAATCAAGTATAGCAAATGCCATGGATGACTACAGCCTAATTTAAACCCAGCAGATAACCTGCCCACACACCTAACTGCCTTTCCACCACTGCTAGACTGTGACACTGGGTTCATAATGCAAAATAAGTTACTATATTTTCAAGATTTTTATTGCTATATATTTACTTTTTGTGACTTTTTACCCGAAACTGTATTTTAGGAGAAAATACCTTAATAACATAGTATTCAACTGAGAATCTGTAAACTTTAGGACATGCATCATTTTAGAAAAAAAACTACAATAGTACCAAATCACATGGGTGGGTTGATTTGATAGAAAAGCACACATTACTTAAGTGTGTGACAATTTGGTCATATATTCACATTTATTCAAATTCAATATTATTTGTTGTTCCAAAATTTAATACTAACTTATTTTAACAAACATCTATTTAATCCTGATTGTTGAATGCTCTGCAGTGCTTATAATCTTACTTAGTGAAACCTACCATATCTGGGTCAGAAAAAACAGTTCCATTTTCTGCCTCATCTTCTGCTACATTGTCAACTGAACTTGTACATGTAGCCATAACATCCTGTAATGTCTGAAAGATAGATTTAGCTGATGTTGTACTGCCATGCATTACACTGATGAAATGGTCATGTGAAGCTTTGCATGAAGAAACTTTATTACATACATTTATGTAAAATATTTTCCACCTCAATATTACACCAATGAAACCTGACCATATTAATGTGTGGCAGCTGATTCTCTCTCTCTCTCTCTCTCTCTCTCTCTCTCTCTCACACACACACACATACAAACACACACACACGCACTTTCATGTACACTAACATGAAAAAGAAACAATCATTCATAAAACAGTGAAATAAAAAGAAGACAATTTGCAAAAGTTAGAGATACTATATTACCCGTTCTCTCTCCCTCTTCTTATGCCAATCTCGGGCATTTGGGTGTCAGGTCTGAACTACTGGTTGTGGTGGATGGGTGGCTTTCATCCACATCAGGGCTGTGAGCATGCTTTGCTCATGGCATAATGGATGGTACTGCATCAGGGAGAAGAGGAGCTTTTCTCTTTATTCCAAACGTAGCCATCAAACTTTGACTGGGTCCAAAAGAATTGGGTTGAAAATGCTCCCTACAGAATGCTGCATGTTTTGAAGGCTCTCTCCAATCTGCTCTTGTCAGCTGCACGAACCAGGACCAAAGTCTTTTATATTTAATGTATGAGGGAAACAAGTGCAATGAAACACCATCATTTGGTGTATTGCTACATCCACCAACGATACACCTCTTTCCCATACCGAGTAATACATGCAGTCAGAATACAATCCAGAGACGCTTCACACTTGACAATGATAAAACAATGGTTCCTAGCAATGCCGGGTTCCTCTTGTGATGGCACACTGTCTGCGGTCACGGAAACTGACAAAGCTGTACTTGGCTTATGGAGAATATTCATGACATGTACATTTAAACTAAATACCTCACCATCCGTTGATCGCATAGGGTAGAAATTTTCAGATACTAAACGGTCATTGTCAAATCTTGAAGTAGGACAGAGGAGATCTGATTTTAATCAGGTTGTTGGCAAGGTGACTCTCTACTGTCTACCAAAAGAGTAATGTCATCTTTTTTTCTAGAAAAGATATCTCTTTTATTACCTCATCATAAAAAGCCATTGGCAAATCAGGCAAACAATTCTTATATTACTCGTAAAACAAAAGATAATAGAATTCATGAAGAGAATGATAAAATAGCACACTGGATATTTAATTTGATAAGCTGTCCACTGATATATGATCAAAATATTGTTTCCCATTTAAACTCACCTCAGTCATTACACAAAAAGATTAATAATCATTTGCTCTGATTTTATTGAGATACAAAATGTGGGTTAGATCAAGTGAGTAATATTATGAGACATCACTCCTGAAAGATTATTGTATTTAACTGGAAGAATTATCATTCATAACTGAAACATACAAATGTGAAACTTTTAACCAAATGGTAAGGAATATGAGTATTATTTTCAGTTTTTCATTCTCATTCATGTGTTTTTCAACAACACAGTGAAAGGCACCTCCTTCTTATGCACAATCCTGTACTTCTTGTCTTCTGAAGTGAGGGATCTTTCTGGAAGCAGTCTTTTCCTGCATTCCATGACCTTTAGAAGTAAATTTGGTACGACATGGTACCCAGACCTTTTGAGTAGCTTTGTAGCTTTACTAAGTACCAAATCACAGTCAGCCAGTCTAAAGGACTGAACAATGACGGTAGATTTATTTCTGTCCTCTGACATTAACCCATGAATGGCATGGGAATTTAAAACTTCTAGACAATTTAATCTTCTCTTTCTTATTTCCACATCTTTATCGGCAACCATAACCCCCTGCACCAATAAACTCTACTTTCTGCTCCACAATTCCAGTTCTTCCAGCAAATTTGCCTCATGCTATAATTTGGTTTTCAAACCTGATAGGATAATTTCACAGAGATTTGAATGCTATCTTGATAGAAATTCTTTGTTTAACTAAATTTGCTCAACACAACTGGTGACCAGCTTCAAATAGGAACTGAAACCACTGGTATCAGCTGACAGAGTTATAATATTGGATGAAACATTTATCAATGTCTGCGAAATTCTTGCATTCACAGGCATCCTCGCTAGAGCTTAAATGAATACCAATCATTTGAATCAGAATACTTTGTGCAACATATTGAAACAGAAACTCTTTATTTACATATTCAATTGTACACCTTGCAAGTTTGGCAGTATTTTGTAAAAGAAACAAACAAGCTGAAATGTAGACTAAGCAATAATGAATTACTATTACATGGAAACAACATCAAACACCTGAAATTCAAACTCAGACTCAAATGTCAAGATTCTGAACAGCCACATTCCTCAAAACACTGCCATTTCTATTCAGATTCCTCAAAACACTGCCATTTCTATTCAGATTCCTCAAAACACTGCCATTTCTATTCAGATTCCTCAAAACACTGCCATTTCTATTCAGATTCATTCAGACACTGTTAAAAAGATAACATACAAAAGATAATGTGCAATATGGCAAATGAATGAAAACCATGGTTCAGAACAGAGGTAATATCAAAGGCAACAAAGCCTTTATGTATCAGTCAACCACAACTCACCAAAATTTGTAAACAGTTGTCAAACATTCCTTCCATCAGTTGTAGTCAGTCCCACATAACATAACCACCATCGAATAATTTTACCTCAGAAGGTTCACTCCAGTTTATTTTCACATTTTATTTCCATATTTGGTCTTTTATTTAAGTTCTGAAGTTATAACACAGATATGGAATTACCAATATGCTAAAAGTCTAGCGATATTGTTTTTTTTATTTTCTTAAAAATCAGTAACGCAGATGCCTGCTTCAAATCTCAAAACATGTACATGGGCCAGTTGAAATACCTTTGGAAGAGAACCATTTAAGTTATAGTGGTTGAGGAGTCTGCTGTTAAATAAAATTCACTACTTGTTTTGACTCTACATTCATGCAAAGCTATAGTTATCAGCACATATTTTAATCTGTGCAAAGATTATTTCACATTTTTGTCCTGTGTCTATTTAAAATGATTTACTGTTTATTGTGAATACCTCTTTACCCACAAAACCAAATGATCTACTCCCAAACTTGGCTAAGGCAGAGGACTAACCCTAGTACCAAGCTCTTGAAGAGGTAACATAATTTTTACAGAAGCCTCTTCACAAAAATTGCAATGTACATCTTACATATAAAATGAGGTCAATACCTGTGTAATTTTGTATCATTTCTGAGTATCAGTTTCAGACAGCTTAGCAGAAACTCCCAATGTCTTATTTGTGCATTCTATAGTTGGTCTAAAAGTCAGTCTCATCAGTCATGTCCAGCGTATATGACAAATTTCTAACAGCCTGCAATCAACATATCCAGATTTAATTAAATTACACTGGCCACATGTCTGTGCAACTTTTTGGCTGATAAAAAAATCATTTCCAAAATATTTTTTTTATATGGTCCCAGAATTTAACTGAACAGTTATAGAGTTCCTGCTCTTCTTTAAAGCCAATCTTCAGCACTAAAAAGAAGATTTGTATAAGGTCATTCTAAGTTTAATAATTAACAGGGAAAATAACTCTAAAATTCATTAGATCTTAGTCTGAATTCTTAAAGCAAATACTCAAAAGTGTTGCACCAATGGTCCCAAAAAGGGACAGTGCCCCCATGTCTGCCAAGTGTGGGATCAAGCAAACTTTCAAAGGGAATTTATTGGTCTAGTAGCAATAAAAAAAAAAGCAACATAATCATATTTGCTTTGACAGTTTCTGTCACCTTTACTTTGCCTTCTGCACTCATTATCATCTTTTCCTTACAATATGGAAATTTCCATTCCAGATTTTGCTTTCATTTTTTGTTAGTATTCACTCATTAACTACCAGCATTTATCATAATAGTTCTTACTTTTTTTAATTATTGTTATCAAACAAATAATCCATTCATCAAATGCTAAACTTTGTAATTTTTGAAGTTTTTCATCTCAGAAATTTTCTCTCTTCTATCATTAACTCAACCTAACAATACATTACATTAGCTGCTGTCAGTGACTTTTCACTGCAACTTGCAGAATACTACCCACACTGAATTTTGTGATTGCCAAATACTTGTTTTAGAATAGAAATGAACTGCCATCTGAATGTTTTATCACCTTTGGTGACTTTGACTATTGCTAGTACCCATGAAGACATGGAAAGGTGTGCACTTTAAAAAAAACATAGGAAGTGGATTTTTCAATTTATCTTCATGATGAAAAGCGTACCAATGGGGTGCACAAGAGTGATGATTTGAGGGACATAGGACAAAAGTTTCCAGAGCCCAAGTGCAAAATGACTCAAGACCCCTAGAATGTAATTTAAATTTAAATGACCAAGTGCATAGTGTGTTCAGTGTGTCATTGTGCCTTGGGAGGGGGTGGGGGTGGAAAATAAATACCGAAGTGAACAAAGAAAAGAGCATGGATTTTGATACTTTCATTAACATTCAAATCCTATCCAAAAATACATTTAATGAATATTCAAAGCAGATAACTTGGTATTCATTTCTGCTCTAATCCTCACATGCCAAAAGTATGAGAAGAAATCCATATAACCCATAACTTCACTGTCATCACATCACTTGACAGCAGCTGTTCATACACTGTAAACACTGCATGCACCATCTTAACTTGCTCAGCTCATGTACTACATGCACTTCATGTACAACTCTGAACAAAATATTGGAAAATATAATACACAAACAAGAATTAAGACAATGTATGACATCGACCCTGATATTTATGTTTCGAGGGTCTATGTCTTACAATATAGGACTAGACGTCGACCCCGATACGTTTTTTTTTTTTTTTTTTTTTTTTCGTTTTTTTTCTGAAAGCTGTCAGAAAATAGAAAGCGGAGACCTACTTGTTGGTCTACCGATATGCATGATGGGGATCCTCACTTAGAGCGGTGTCAGCGTCTTCCACTGTAGAACTACAGGAATGTTATTTGGCAGGGATATTTTGTTGTATTCTTAATTAGCACCAAGACAGTTTCCCTCGACAATGTATCGACGAACACGAGGGAAGGAATCAGGTAACAAATATTTCTATATTTTTTTCCGGTAGAGAAGCAAACCGGAGTGTTTACTGTGCATTGTTTTTGAAGCCCCCCTCCCCCCTCTTATGTCGTCTTACATGTAGGTATACTGTATCATACGATGTGAGCAAGACTGTTAATGCGAATATACAATAAATTTGAGAGTTGGGAAGGCTATAACTGAAATACACCATCATTTCTGCAGTAATAACATCTCGGTTATATGTGCGACAGTCATATTTAGTACTGATTTCCTGTTCACTTACATCTGCAGGTCATGTTTCAAACTGATTTCCCTTGGTCACCTTTCGACTTAAATACTAAGGTCGACTACTCCGAAACCCTTAACAATTTCAACACACTCGTGCTCTTCCCTTAGTGACGGCAATCTATAGGAACACAACTCTGCCATTTCCGTCAGGTCGTGAAATTCTGACGGAAAAGGACGAAAATTTTCCGAACAATGATGGCACTGTGGCGATCTGAACATCGCAAAGTAGGAATATACATGAATTTGACGTGTTTGCTGAGTGCACCACATATTTTACTTTCGTTCATTCGTTCTTTGGATTAAAGTCGTATATCGCTTGCTGGGCATTCACGACTCATTATTTGGACTCCTTTGCGTGCTGTTTAATTTATGCGATTACCTACTATTACCTTGCCACCAGAACAACCCGCAGGAAGCAAAAGGCGCCCCGAATGTTACCGTCCGTCTTCTTCCGACCAAGGCTTTATCGTTTCACAGAAGCAGCATAAATACTTTTGTATTAAATCTATGTCCAGTTTCCTATTTTGGGCGGACTTGTCACAGACCTACAGCCAAACATGTGACAATCGCATCCGAATCGAAGATTCCTCATTGTGAATTTTCCTACTTTTTAGTAGTTTTTTTATTTTTTATTTTTCGTGTACTATAAATACTTAAATTCTCCGAAAGGTGTTCTGAATCAGGTGGGCTTACAACAGCTGTTGCTTTTTGTGATCCACTTTGATTACCTCCTTACCACCCACTCGTATGGCTGTTGACCCTAGATACAATATATAAAAGACCCACTTGTGCTGATGTGCCGTAAAAACCAAATCAAATCAAAGTCTTTGCGGGACGAGCGGCAGAGGGTGTGAACAGACCATTTTTGTTCGAGACCTTATTTATGAAAAATAAGCCTTCCTACGAAAAGGAAATCTTAAGGTCAATAACGTTAAACCACAACCTCTAACTAGTTAGCTCATTTTGTTACTTTTCTCTGACGCGCGTTTTTATTTTTAGGAATGTTTCGTTTACGTGTTGGTCACTCAACGCTGGTCGTTCACCCCCTCTGCTGCTATAATTAACCAAAGATTTTATCCAGACCTATACGATATCTAGGTCTTGGGTCATGTAAATTTATCGTTATAAATCCGAACGGAACAGCTTGTGCTTTTGAAAAGAAGTTTTTAAATTTAACCATGTCAATGTCCCCTGAACACCAAGTATAATAAATATTTTGTAAAGTATAATTATCTACTCCATTAAACACAATTAAGATATTGCTATTATCTCTGATCACTTTTGGAATTTGTGTGTATTTCTGAGTTAAATAAATCACGTCTGTATTTTTGTGACGGCCTCGCGAAAATATCCGAGCTGGATTGGATTGTTTGTCCAGCATTACATCACCGTATACTACGAGATTATTGATACATCCATCAAGATCATCTATGGATCGAGCTTCATCGATATCGGTAATAAAATCAATAACATCATTATCAGGACACGTCAGCGACTTTGCATTTTCATTAAAATCTTTAAGTACTTCGTACCATCGTTGATCATCTACAGATGGTACTACTAAATATAATTTATCCCACTTGAGCCATCGCATTATCAGATTAAGTAATAATTGCGTTTTACCAGACCCAGATGGGCCAAGTATAATTGCTCTGATAGAATTTGGTAGCGCTGGATGATGCTTGACTGGCTCTTGTTTTCATGTCGCTGAGAAGTCAATTATATCCATATAATAATAATATGGATTTATATTGTGTTCGATGTAGAGCACCCACCCATACCAGTGGATTAACGACAATAATAACAAAAAATAACAGGCGCGCACTTACAGGCAAGTGTGTGAAATGTGGTACAAAAATATATAAATTTATTTCATTAAAGACAGGTGGAGATATCGCTGCTTCGTTAGGTAAATTACCAGGAGCTCCATGGGCAAAGTATCCTGGTGAGAAACATTTGCCTGGATATAATTATTGTGGTCCTGGAACTCGTCTCGATATCCGACTCGATAACCAAGACCAACCAAAACCTGGAGAGTATCCAATAAACGCAATTGATCAAGCGTGTCACATTCATGATGTCGCGTATAAAAGTAAGGACCTACAACAACGACATCTCGCCGATATAAAATTAATTCATGCCATAAATAATGTAAAAGATAAATCACTTCGAGAAAAATTAGCTGCTTTTCTGGTAAAAGCTGGTGTGAAAGGTAAAATAATGTTAGGGGCTGGTAATTAATCAACTGATTATTATCATAATCATGGAATCTTTTTATTATAGTCCAAGATGATATTGGAGAGGTAAAGCAGCGATTGGTAAACTTGCTGAAGCAGCATAAGTCTCACGTGATGTTGCTGCAGCGTGGTTAGCACGACAGGCAATATGGCAAATCTATCTACGTCTACCTAAAAAAATTCAGTATGCACATTTTGATGTCAGTACCCCTTATGAAGTTCATCAAGCAGATATTTTGTTTTTACCACACGATACCATTAAAATTGGCAGACGTCAATACACATACAGATACGCGTTAACCGTCGTTGACGTTGCGAGTAGATATAAAGAAGCAGAACCACTATCAACAAAGACAGCAACTGAAGTTGCATCTGCGTTTGAACGCATTTATCAACGTGGTGGTCTACGATGGCCACAACTGCTACAGGTTGATCCTGGCAAAGAATTTCTTGGTGCAGTATCATCGTTGATGAAGCGACATAACGAAAAAATCAGACGAGGACACACTGAAATTCATCGTGATCAGGCAATCGTTGAACGATTTAATCGAACACTTGCTGAGCAGTTATTTGGATACCAATACGCAAAGGAAATATCCACTGACTTTAAGTCCATGGAGAGATCTCGTGAATGGGTTGCAAGGTTACCAAGTGTGATAGCTGCGTTAAACAATGAAATGACTCGTGCAACTTTTATGAAACCTTCTAATGCGATCACAAAAAATATATACCAATACAACGTAAATCTTCCTCTCAACCAGTACTAGGTAATGTTACCGTAAGATATTTATATGAACCTGGTGAACTTGAAGGAGGTAGAAAAAGAGCAACTGATCCTATCTGGAGTGTGACCACACACAAAATTTCTAGCGTGGTAAGGTCCATAGGTAGTCCTGCAATCTACAGATTAGATTCAACTGCTCCTCAGCGTGGATTTGTATGCGAACAATTACAGATAATTCCTACGGACACACAATTACCACCGCGTTCACTTTTATAAACTTGCACAGCGTCCAGCGCCTCGACGTCGATTACATTCAAGACAGGTCAGCATCACATTTTCGCGTGTGTGACCAAGACTACTATTAATTCTATCAACGGTAAATTGTCTTGGATTATTATTTGAATACTGCCACAGCATATTACAGTTACAACTTGCACAAGGATTATTCTGTTCTCGTTTTAGTGTTATAATAAATTCAACATCAATATTAAAATCGCGATTATATTTTTTGTCACATTGCTTATAACTCGTTAATTTTTTATTGATATCGACAAAGTTGTTAGTGATTTCTTCGGTTATTACGCAATCCATGATAACCCTGTGCAGTTGAGATATTCTTCTGACTCGAGACACTGCAAGATAAACTAAATTTGACCACTCAATACGATCATCGACAATCCAAATATTTGTATCAGTAATAGTTAATCCCTGTGACGAGTGAATCGTTATAGCGTATCCTAACGTCCACGGCGATTTATCATACTCAACGCGCTCTCAACAACATCAACAACAACTAAAACAATATCATTTAACACAAGATTTTGTATTCCACCACCAGAAATCTCAACATCAACATTCTGTCGTCGAGTATCTGCTGGGCGATAACACAAAGGTACAGGTAGATTTGAAAATTTTTCTTTATGTAACGTAAATAATTGTTGTTGAAGTGTATCGCGAACTATTTTTCTACTTGCAGCTATCAAATCAGCAGGTCTCCATAAATTCCAAAAATCATTCATAGGAGTTTCTGGAATTACTTTACGCATTATCTCACACTGTATTTTATCTGGCTGTAGTCTTATTAACTTTTTAAACTCTTTTAGTGATTTATCAATAGCTCTATGGTCATCAGTTATTTCTTCGTAATAATCTACAAATGTTTTCAGCCACTCATGTGGATATGATCCAATGAAAGGTGGTGGTTGACCATGATCGCCACACATTATCACAGCAGTATTCTTCAATAACAGCCAATCAAGAAATATTTTTAATACCTCTAGCGACACCGTGCATATCTCGTCCCAGATAATAATTTTAGGAATATATTTCTCACCCATCCGCTATGGAGTCCATGCGTCTCCGCACCATCTAAAGAAACTATGATATGTACATGATTTTACTCCTCGTTCTTTTATTTCCCTGGCGAGTTTATGTGTCGGTGTCAAAACAATCATATCAGAACAATTATTAAACAATTCAATCGCGCGTGTTGTAGTTGTTATGTATTTCATCCGCTGATAAACAAGAAGAAACTGCAGCATTGATGAAATTTGACCTGTTACTCATCATTTGTATATCCTTGTCACATGACTACACAAATCTCGCAGCCTGCATGTGAGTGACATCAGAAGTCCAATAGTCACATGAGACCAACAATAATTCCACAATGTTGTTTGTAAAAGAATGAAAGGACACATAATTTTCATCATATTATTCTGAAAATAACAACCAGAAACCTGTCACTGTGACAGCAACTTGGAGAAAGATTCATCAAAAATAGAGCATGTCTCAATGATGGGTTTGTTGTATCACGTGACTACCACATTGACCTGTGCTCTCTGCTTGATGAATCTGACTTTGTCAGAAACATTTGAGTTCCTCTAGATTACAGTAAGTATAATCAAAATATGAAATGTTTAAACATCGATTCAGGTAACATATTCTTATATATACCTTGCCTTGCTCAGCAGACAAAAGGAAGCTTCATTGGCATACTTGGAGTGGTCACTGCTGATACGCTCTAGTGACCATGGAAGGCAGGGTGAAACCACTGCTTGGTTAAGAAACTGGCCACAGAAGTCAGGTGACTGCTGGTTACATGACATATATACAGGAAATTTGCCTGGGGTGTATGGGTGTGGATTAGAATGGCTGTCGTAACCAGGCGACCATTAGGGCAGGTTTGACTGTAATTACTTTCTCAGTATATGAAGAGCTGTATCAAAAACTGAAGGAAGGTAATAATTTTAGTCTCTTTTAAATAAATATTTCAGTACATTTACAAATAAAATATATGCATTTTTTGCTCCAACCTCTATTTTTATTGTCATCACTTGAATATGTGTTTTTCTTTTTGCTCTTGCAATTTTGTTAGTTAATGTCCATTTTACTTATAACAGTGTTTGACACAATCTCATGAATGCAACTAATTCTTCAGTTTATGGCTCTACTGGTCATTGATCAGAAGAGCTTATACCATGGTCATTCATTTGTCTGTCATCTGTTGTCCATTGATAGTTAGCAGATGTTTGTTATTGCTACTCCTCCTCAACTATTTGCAAGATTGCCATGAAACTATCTACACACATATGTTGCATGGCCTAGTTAGTCCTAATGGAAAATGGTGCTGTTTGGACATACAATATGGCTGCCACAGCAGCCATCTTGAAAATATTGTTAACGCTACTCCCTTGGAATGGATGGTCATATCAGCATGGCATATTATGACTAAGGACTTCTAGTGATGCCTGATTGGTTCTAGAAATGAAAATGTTGACAATCTGACATGTAATATGGCTACTGCAGTAGCCATTTTGAAAAGCTTGTTATTGCTACTCCACTTGAACAAAAAGTCATAAGATGGCAGCTATTTTTACAATAATTTTATTGCCACTTCTGAATGGAAAGTCTTATTGACATGGGATTTTCACCAGAAGACTTCTGATATCTAGTTGATCCTAAAAAAATAGGTGCCAGTCTGATGTCCACTATGGCTGCCACTGCAGCCATCTTGAGAATCTTACTATTCCTCCTGAATGGTTGTATCAACATGGGGCTTTTACTAAAACATTCTCATGATGACTAGTTGGTTCTAAATGAAAAAGGTGCCACACACACATCCAGTATGGTCACCACAGTGGCTGTCTTGAAAATTTTGCTGTCACTAGTTTGTCTGAATGAATGGTCATATCAGCATGTGGTTTTCACTGAAAGACTTTTTACAATGTCTAGTTGGTTACAGATGAAAATGATGCCAATATGATCTCCAATATGGCTGCTACACTGGCCATCTGAAAAAATGGTATTCTGGTTGTTTCTTCTACATGGCTGGTCATATTGAAATTGTGCTTTTACCTGAAGACTTCTTATGTCTGGTTGGTCCAGAGTGAAAGTGGTGTGCATCTGATACCCAGTATGGCCACCATGGTTGCCATCTTGAAAATCTTGTTATTGTTACTCTTCCAAAATGGAAAGACGTATCAGCATGGGGTTTTCACCAGAAGACTTCTTATAATGATTATGTCTTGTTGGTACTAAATTAATATGGTGTTGGTATGAAGTCGAGTGAGGCCATCTTGTAGATGTTGTTACCATTACTCTTCCTTAAGAAAAGTTATTTTGACGTTGAGTTTTTATCACAAGAGTTGTTATGGTGTCTAGTTTGTTCTACATAAAAATGATGCAGACTGACCCTCAATATAGCCTCCATGGTAGCCATCTTGAAAATATTATCTTTATTCTTCCGAAATGGATGGCTGTATCAGCATAAGGTTTTTGCCATTAGACTTGTTATGATTCATCATTAGTCCTAATGAAGATAGCTGCCACGATGACTGTGGTGAAAATCTTGCTGTCAGTAGTACCCCTGATACCCAATATCAGATGGACAACATCATAACATAATACACAGCACCTTATGATGGGCATATAGAACACAGAATAGATTATTTTAACACTTAAATAGAAGCTTACACACATGCTTGTATATGTATATGCATCTATGGGATCTGTATAGATCAATAATTATTTCATCAAAACTTATTGACATAGTTTTTTAGTAAAAGGCTTCTAATGATGTCTGCTTGGTCATAAATGAAGATGGTGCTACTCTGGTATCCAGTGTGCCCACAACAGCTAATAAATTTCCACACTCAGCAGTTAAAAGGAAGAAATGAGCTTATCTTCATGTCTGTAGATTCTTATTGCCCAGTAGAGCAACAGTGTGTTCAAGAAACTCTTGTTATGGATTGCTGTAAAACTTTTTTGAATATGTGCATGTTGACAGGTCATTGTTTGTACACTATTTCCAGAAAACATTATGTACTTTGACTATAGATTCATCTCCATCATGGGTAGGCATGGGATGCAGAAGAGGTGGGATTATGTTAAGTTAGCTCTAATAAGTTTTGATGAAATAATTATTGATCTATATAAATCCCATAGATGCATATACATATACAAGCATGTGTGTAAGCTTCTATTTAAGTGTTAAAATAATCTATTCTGTGTTCTATATGCCCATCATAAGGTGCTGTGCATTATGTTATGATGTTGTCCATCCATCTGTCTGTTACCAATATGGTTTCTGCACAATAGCTATAGTTATCCATAGCAATATAGATGACGTGCACATGGGATAAAGAAGTGCCCTGAGAAATTTGGCACAAAAGGTCAAAGTTCAAGGTCAGTGCAACTAATAGAAGATATATTGTTTCTGCACATTGACTTGAATTGTACATCACCAGCAGTTACCAAACTTTGTGATTGGTTTTCACTTAGTGTGTGGAAGTAACATTTTGATTTATGGAGTCAAAAATCAAAGACCAATGTCCCTGACTAAAAGAATTTTAAAAAATGGTTCCACACAAAAACATTAGTTCATTAGTTATACATGACATACGTCAACCAAAGATTGTGTATAGCTTGTACATGGTAAGGAAAGGGTTATTGATTTTGGGTCCAAACGGTCAATTTCACTGACTTGAAAATTGGTTTCCAAACATTGCCATTAGTAGTTCTACATCACAAACCTGGTCCAAACTGTGTGGATGGGTTTGCATTTATGGTAAGGAAGAAACCTATCAAAATCAGTGTCAAACATGCGAAGTTCTTCAAAATTGTTGATAAAAGAAAATTCTTTCAGAGCAGAAATTTCAGTTATCTGCATAGAGGTCTATTAAACACGTGGCAGGCATATCATATGCCATTCACAGGGCTCTTATTGCTCGCAAGATTGCTTGAAAAATTGGCAGTGTTTTTATTTTAAAATGTTTTTTAATGTTTTTTGTTTAAGCATATTTTTATGTGATGGTTTCTTTGTGTTATGTACAAATATAATTTTAAATACATGTATTTGGTAGTGATTCTACAGAGTACTCCATGGTAGTGATTCTACAGAGTACTCCATGGTAGTGATTCTACAGAGTACTCCATTCTGAAAAATCACACAGCAGGAGGTCAAGGACGTCCTGCCAAGGAAGTTAAAACAGAAGAGGCAGAGGGAAGGGCCTTAAAAAGAAGTGGCAAAAAGGGCAGGGGGGAGGGCATTATGGGAAGAAGTTAATGCAACTTTCTTTCTTTCTAATTTGAGCTTTGTTTTAAGATCTGTTGACACAATTTTCCCTGACTTATTGGTGGGGCAACTGGTACCATAACACTACAATACAGTTTTGAAGTGAATGAAACTTATTTTTTGTGATTGTCAAAGTTCTGACAACTTATATTAAGTACAGTAATCCCTCATTTGCCCAAACCTTATTCATGTAGAAAATTGGCATATCCAAATGGCATGCACATGAATACATATACTGAAGATTTCAGTGTTTCCCATGAATATGCATAAATCTGCTCACACTTTCATCGCTAGGCTTAGCAAAATGTTCTCGGAAGTTTGACCAAGTGTGACCATTCATGCTAAATGAGTGAGCAAATCAGATTTTTTTTCTTTCAAACATATTCATGTATCTGTCAATAAGCGGTCGCTTTGAATGATACTTATTTCATTGGCTCATTGGTGAAGTAATTTTGTTTATGCATATTCATGAGAAATGAAGAAATCTAATTGCAGTCAGCCGTGGCTGAAAGGAAATCATTGTGGTGTTTACATTTGTGCCTTGCTATGATGACATATTGATATGATCTTCCATTGATCCAGATTTATTCCTGTTACTAGTGGCGTTTGAATCATAAGCTAATGTCTCGGATGGTGGATTAGGTCATCATTAAGGTTGAGGAAAGAGGAGAACTTGCAGAAATTGATTATTCTCCAAATTGCCTAACTCAGAGTTTATTGAGAATCCCAAAGGGAAGTTGGCCAGTCTTGTTTGGGCAATTCCTCTTGTGTTACCATATGTACTTCGTATAAGTCATGTCTGACTGCAAACAACAATGATCCAGATCTGCCTTAGCATAATGCACCTGCAGATCAGGGGCTATGTTGTTTGTTCTACAGATTACTCCTAACAAACTACACAGACCCAGATCTGTTGGCACATTATGTGCCAGCAGATCCTAGTCTGTGCAGTCTGCAGTTGGACTTTTCTTATAGTGAGTATATATGTTATATGATGCCACTGTTTGTTCCAAGCTGTCGAACAGAACATACTATTCTATTGGTTAGACTTCTGTATAGGTTGCACTTGTATAAATTTCAATATGTGATGATATTATATTTCTTGCAGATTATGTTGTTGTTGTTGTGGGGCCTAACGCCATTTTTCAGCAAACGATAGGCTATACATGCCGGCCAGTATTAATGGTGGAGGAAGAAACCGGGAAATCCCCGGAAAGAACCACTGACCCACGAGAAGCTACTGGCAAGCTTTCTCACATATCCACATTTGCCGAATCCTAGACTCGAACCCACGCAGACAGAGGTGAGATGGCAGTGATCCGTAACGGAGAGCGCTTTAGACCACTTGGCTACTCGGGGCCCCCTCTTCCAGATTAATTTAGCTATCAACAGAAAGTCTCTCTCATAAAGAGGTAAATTTTTAAAGAAAATCTTTCGTATTACAGAAGTTATTACATGTATGTTAACGAATTAACATGGCTATCATGGTTCTGGCAATTTGTCAACCTTGGAAATGTAGCCACCAGCCTCAGCATGTGCTAAGACCAATGATCAAACCTAGCATCATGGAGGTATGAAGTAAATTTTATTACCACTTTGCAATGTATATACCAGTTATTTAATTGTATTTTGATTTTGTCCCAATATTTCAGTTATCTGGCCTGGCCATATTGGGAGTGGGGATCTGGTTCTTGGTGGATAAGAACATTGGCAGCTACACCAATGTCATCAACATCGACACCCGTGACCAGTATTTTAAGTATGCTGCCTACATCCTCATTGCTTTTGGAGGATTCGTCTTCATCGTTGGGTTCTGTGGATGTTGTGGTGCTGTGCGTGCCAGCAAATGTCTGTTAGGATTTGTGAGTATTCATGAGAGTGTTACAAAGAATACGTGCATTCTGTCTTCATGTATAAATCATTATAATGTGATTTCTTAATATGAAGGTATTATTTTGATTGGCCAGTCTCATTTTAGGGCATTCCTTTTGAGCTAACTGAACTTATCTCTGTACCAATTGCATAGATAATTTCATGGCTGAATACGGCTTGATATGGATCTTTTATTTTGAGTGTAAACATGCAGTTGTTCTAATATTCAACCTAACTCTGCAGTTTCAGTGAACCATGCTCACTTGTTTTGGAAACTGAATGGTTGATACAGAAGCCATCAAAAACAAAACTTTCCCCAAAATATTCCTACATACATACACATGTACATACACACACATACCTGGTTGTTATGGAAACTCAGATTTTGTTACTAAAGTTCTGTAATATTGTACATTGTACATATCATGTCACACTTTCTGTGGAATTCCTAGCAGCTGAAACAATACTCATATTCTTAGCCAGTTTCTCAGAAAGTGAAGAGTTCTTTGGTACCATAGTGTGCTACATAGTGAACCTATGGAAAGTTATTTTAAAACAGAAATTTCGAAAAAGAGGCATGTCTGCATGCTTCTCTTTTATGCATTCAAAACCTGATACTGCTGTAGCCTTATGCACAGAAAGTTGATGAAAATTTCATGACAAAGGCAAGAAGGGCAGATAAGCTCCACAGGTGCAAATACATGTACTCAGAACACCAAAAAGGTCCCTATTCAAGTGTTCATGCTGTAAGTAAAAAATGTGAAATACCCCTCAAAGTGTTCATTTTTTTGTCTTCACGGTGTCACCAAAGCAGTGAGATATGATTCGACCTTGAGACTTTCAATAACATGAGTACAGCACATCATATACCCTTTTCAGGAGTCTTTTTCCAACCAATGTCCTTGACCTTTGAGCTAAAACCTGCCAGCTGCCTGCTAAGGTGTGGAGATGGTTTAAATTTAATCAGAATAAATGAAGGAGGTAAAAAGTGACAGCCTGGATAAGGAAACAGGCCACATACTTGCATTATTGTTTTTTTTTTACCGTGACCTTGAGGGCAGTGGGTCTGGCTGAATACTCATGGCACTGTCAAGTCCAGATGTATAACTGGATAAAGTTTCTTGAACATATCTTCTTGGGTTCAAATGTTATGATTTTAATATTTTTATATGACCCTTTGGGATTGGACTTTGCCTGCCTTTTATACCAGTACTCAAAAAATCTGATGGCCAAATGCAGGGCCCCTCTAATTTTAGATCAGGCCTGTCCAGTATTCTAAGTGAGGTGCCTGTCAAGTTGTAAAAAAAAAATCTAATTTGTCTGAGAAAACTTTGATCTCACTGATGAAATGTGTGAATGTATTTTCAAGATGTTGACATACCTGCCGTAACACGGTGCAATGTAAATCAGATCACCACTGTCCTACATGAATTTGAGATCAGATTTTAAACAAATTGAAGTATGGTGTGTAATGCTAAAAATACAATTTTGTACTCCCAAACCCTGTGACATGGTTGTGTTTTGAGAAAACACAATTTTCAGTGATTGCAAACATAGAAAGAAAAAAAGAAACACTTTCATTGTATTTGTCCGTTAATGCATAGCATGTATAGACAGTAAACAGTCATGACTGATTCTGATGTAAAACAATCCCTTGGGCAGTTTAAATAGCAGCAGTTAAAGGTAA
The DNA here is from genome assembly GCA_016617855.1 of Megalonaias nervosa. Taxonomy (NCBI): domain Eukaryota; kingdom Metazoa; phylum Mollusca; class Bivalvia; order Unionida; family Unionidae; genus Megalonaias; species Megalonaias nervosa. The sequence goes on from JAECUM010001308.1 coordinate 110,748, forward strand.
AGAGGTCAGGCATAAATCATTTCACATATTACTTAATTGGCTGACATGAGCTAGTGAGATTTGTTTAAAGACTGCAGTGGGTGAGCCATTTGTGCTAATTACAGTAGGTAATTATAGGAAGTGGAACAATCCAGTATAAGTAAATTAGTAAAATGCTAGATGCATGTACAAAAACAAAAGTTATTACATATTGTTGCCTTGAATGAGAATGTTTAAGCCATATGTATTATGTTTTTGACAAGTTGTTGAACCTTTTCATTTCTTTGAAGTTGGATTACACTGCATATATCGAATGCAAAGCATGATCATTTCATTTTTCGGAATAGTGTGCAAGTGTGATTCATTTTTTAAGCCAATTTAGGAAGCAAGTAGCTATCATTAAAACCCAACAAAAATAAATTTCATAACTCATGGTTGGTGGAGTTTTACTTTGTGAAGCATGACAGCAAAAAAAAAAAAGGGGCTATTAATTCTTTGCACATACTGCAAACAAGACATTGACATACATCGACTCAGTTCTGACCAGGATTCACTCAGAGAATCCAGCAGAGATGTTTAAACACCAGGACCATTCAGTCTCAAATGAGTGTAGTGATGAACACTAATGACACTTAATTTGCTTTCTAACCCTTTGAACCCTACTGAATTTATATTTGAATTGTAGCTGTTACAATATTGTGTGACAATATCAACAAAAGGGGAAATTTTGGGCATGTGGAAATTGGAGTCCGTGCTTGTGGGATTTCAGTCAGGTCTTGTGGGCCTAAAAAAAATTTTCTTCAAGCATGGTAAACATCATTATTTGGTAAGATAACTGTGGAAAGCATGTGACTACAGTATACATGACTTTTATATAGGAAATTTGCCCTGGGGGAGGGTATTAGAATGTCGATTGAGAACAGTGGCTGCTATATAAACATGGTGATTTAGCCTGGTTTGATCATAGAATGAAGGCCTTTAAGATTTTTTCAAAAAATGATGATTAAGTAATGAAACATGGCCACTCGTACCAAAACAAAGTTTACAAATACTCAAATGACTTCTTGTAAAACCATGTTGAATAGAATTAGACCAAATTTGCCAGAAAGGGTCTTGGTCCACAGGCCTTCAAAATTTATTGCAGTGATTCTGATTTGTCATAAATTATATCCATTTTGATAAAAAAAAAAAAAAAACTTAAAATCAGATTTGGTCACTGTTACTGAAAATAGAAAACCTTTAGATAACTTCTTGAAAACTGGTCAATTGAGAGAAAGCATTCAGCAATATTCAGGTTTACACAAATTATGCTGATCTGCCATTTAGTATGACTGTCATTATGCCATTTAGTATGACTGTCATTATGCCATTTAGTATGACTGTCATTATGCCATTTAGTATGACTGTCATTATGCCATTTAGTATGACTGTCATTATGCCATTTAGTATGACTGTCATTATGCCATTTAGTATGACTGTCATTATGCCATTTAGTATGACTGTCATTATGCCATTTAGTATGACTGTCATTATGCCATTTAGTATGACTGTCATTACTAAAACTAGAAAAACCTTTGTCAAAAAGCTTCATACTGACCCATATTTTTTGGCCAACTGTCCAGTGTATTTAGCTTTGAGGTTGATGTTGGTTAGGTGAACAATCTTAGCCTCACTTGGGCATTTTTGTAATCATTCATAGCCTGCACTTATTTTTGCATTACAAGAGTATGGTGCAGAGATCTTGAAATAAAACTGTATTGAACAGATACCTTACATTAAGACTGAAAATGATTTTGGATAATTATTTTTTTCTGATGATATTTGACTATGACAAAAATTGTTTGTTTTTTTCAAAGCAAAATGTTTGTATGATTGCTAACATCAAGGTGAGTTAGATATCAGTTTGATTTACGTTGAACTCGCAGATCATTTCCTCTATATCCAGATCATTTCCTGCATATATCCAGATCATTTCCTGTGTATATCCAGATCATTTCCTGTGTATATCCAGTTCTTTCTATTACACTGAAACTGCTTCATTCAATCTCGCCCTAAAACTGACCAAATATTTTGGTCCAAATTTAGTCATTGTAACAGTAATCAAACATCTTTAAAGTGGCCACCTGTGCTAAAGTGTCCTGATATGACCTGATTTTAAGAAGTTCTTCTGTGATATGAAACTTTCAGCCACATAACACAGTAAATATTAATGGGGAATAAAAAGCTTTTAACAATAAAAAGCACTATTCGTGTTAAAGCGGTACAGTCTTTTGTCACCTGAATTAGAGGATTCTGTTGATATAGTGAACAATTTATCTTATGTTTATTTCAGTATATATTTTTCCTGGTTGTTGTTTTTGGTGGAGAGTTGGCTGCTGGCATATTGATGGCTGTGTACAAAGGGGAGGTAAGTTGCACATTGAGACATGGTTGTCAAAATATATTACAGATAAATTCTCAGAAATGAAATGTCATCAGTAAAAACATTTTTGAAGTGCTGATTATGTGTATAAATTCTTCCCCCACCCCACCTGACCTTGGGCAAGTAAAAATGATGCTATGCTTGTGTGCAAGTAATGGTTTAATGGATTAAAAGAATGGCTGACACAACATAAAGAGAAGCTGACAGTCAAGATTATGTAGCTTTGTCTTTATATTCAGTACATAAAGTTTTTCTCTAATTAGGGAATGTTACTCAGTGGGTAAAATGTTGATCTCATTCCAGGACTTGGCAGATGGTGCCTGGCATTTTAATAGGCCACATTTTTATGATTTTTAAGGAGAATAATGTGCCAGAATGAATTAGATGCATATATTATCCAAAATTATGTCTCATTTGCTATCTATCTTTCATATTTGTTTCAAAGAGATGATCACCGGCTATTTCAGAGTTTTGAGGGAGGTGACTTTCCATAGGTGACCTACTGCCATGCTACTCTGTCATTAGAACAAATTTTAAGGGTGGTGACTCCGTAGGTGATCTATTGTGCTGCATTACTGCTGTTAATGGGCGAATTTTGTTGGTGTTGCCACATTTGAATATTCCTTGCATATTTAATATTTGTGCATCATTATTGCACGTAAATTACAAAATTAGCCATTCCTTAACAGTTTGTTATAAATTTCCAAAACCCTTTGTAAAATGCAAACATCTTTCCTTGGTTGATATATTGCAGTGCATGTCAGCCATGAGAACCACATTTTCAAGGGAGGTGACTCTGTTGGTGGGCTATTGCATTGCATTACTGACATTAAAAGGCAAACCTAATTGTTCAAGTTACTTTTAAAAAAACTTAAAATTAACATTTGAGGAGTTTGTTTGAAATTTAAGCTCAAAGCGGTTTTCACATTTTTTATAAAATTGATACAGGATACCAACTTTTTGGCATTTTTTGAAATTCATACAAGATACAATACAGCTCACTTGAATTTTCATTTCTTCATGCATTATGATGGCAGTGAAGAGGGCATGGAAAAGATCTTTCCATGCATTTTGATGAAGTTGCCATGGCTTCTTCTGGAGAGTAGCTCTGCTTACTTCATTTTTTTCATGGATTCACCATGGAGATGAGGTGGTGTCAATAAAGTGGGCATGGTTTACTGTTAATGACCCTAGCAAGTATTTTAAGGAGTTCCATTGGGATGTAGGGGGATATATATGGTGGAACAGTGGGTTATCTACATGTATGTCATTGCCCTTATAAATTGACATATGGTTTTTTAGCCTTACTGGTCATAGACCAGAAGAGCTGATGTTGTCTGCCCATCTGTCCATTAGCACAAGTTTGTTTTTGCTACTCTAACTAAACTACCTGAATGATTGCTGTGAAACTATACACACACATTCATCCCATGGTCTAGTTGGTCCTAATGAAAATGGTGCCATTCAGATGTCAATATGGCTGCCACAGTGGCCATTTTGAAAATCTTGTTCTTGCTATTTCTCTTGAAAGGATGGTCATAGCGACATTGGATTTTATTATGACTTATCATGTCTGCATGGTCCTATATGAAAATGGTGCTGATTTGATGTCCAGTTTACATATAGCCATCACAGCAGTCATCTTGAAAATTTGTTATTGCCACTCCTCCTGAATGGAATGTCATCTTGATGGGGGTTTTCACCAGAAGACTTTTTCTGATGTTTAGTTAGTCCTAAATGAAAATGGTGCCAATCTGATATCCATTATTGTGACCACAAAGGCCATTTTGAAAATTTTTTTTATTGCTATTACTCCAGAATGGATGGTCATATTAGCATGGGGTTTTCACTATAATATGATGTCCAGTTGGTCCTAAAGAAAATGGTACAGATTTAATGTCCAATATGGCCACAATGGCAACCATCTTGAAAATCTTGTTTTTTATTGTTACTTCTTCTGATTGCATGGTTGTGTTAATATAGGGTTTTTACTGAATGACTTAGTTGGTCCTAAATGAAAATACTGCTGCTCGGATTGAATATGTCCACCACAATGGCCATCTGGAAAATCTTGTTACATCTCCTAGGTGGTTGGTTATATCGATATTGTGCTCTCACCAAAAGATTTCTTGTAATGTCTAGTGGTCCTAAATGGATATGATGCCAGTCTGATATCCAATATGGCCACTATGGGAGTCATCTTAAAAATCTTTTTATTATTACTTCTCCAAAAGGGAAAGTTGTACCAACATCGGGTTTCCACCAGAAGACTTCTTATGATGTTTTCTTGGTCCTAAATGATGCCTTGTTGGTTGTAAATGAAAATAGTGCTGCTCAGACATCTACAGCAGCTATTTTGAAAATCTTGTTATTGCAGAAGAATATCAGTGATGGTTTCAACACTTAGCAGTTAAAAAGAAGAAAGAGTCTTATCTTGAATTCTTGGAAGTTCTTTTCGGCCAATAGGGACTCTTGTTAAATTATTTAAACATGTTTAGAGTTGACATTATTTCATATTACATTAGGCTATTACACTTGCATATCATCTGGATTAGGTAGATGGGATGGACTACAAGGTGTTTTGTGTAGGACAAGTGGGTAATGTCTATATTGCAGTAATCAACTGAGGTGTACTAGTGAGTCAGAGTGGAATACTAGTAATCCAGCGTGGAGGCAACCACAGTCACATCTAACCATAAAGTACATTCAGGGGACCAGAAAATTCATTTTTATGGGCAGGTGCCCTTCATGTAAGGACTAAATGGAATTAAGAAGAGGGTAATGTCCTTTATGAGCAGATAAACATGATATGGAGGTGCCCGCTAAAGTATGTTTACTCTGCTTTCATCTGGATTAGGTAGATGGGATAGACTGAAAGGTGTTTGTGTAGGACAGGTGGGTAATGTCTAAATATGGTAATCCACTGAGGAGCACTAGTAATGCAGTGTGGAGGCAACTACAGTGAAATCTGTCCACAAAGTACATTCAAGGGACCAAAAATTTCATTTTTATGGGCATGTTCCCTTTATGTAAAGACTAAGTGGAATTATGAAAAGGGTAATGTCCTCTATGAGCAGATGTCCATGATATAGAGGAGTCCACTAAAGTATGTTTACTGTCCTTTAATTGTCTTTTAAGATGCTATCTGAAGGGCATTTAAAGGTGTAACATGTTTGTTAATTTAATGCTTCACTCCACAAAGTTGGCAGAACTCTAAGAACCATCCTCACAGTACAGAAAGATTGAAAATGGTGGTTCAGAGTGATAGCAACTTTGAGTAGTTTTATATTTGCATGCAAGCCATAAACCTGGATGCAAACTTTCACGCTTAATATGCATTTGATTTTACAGAGAGTAACAATTTTAATATTGACTGACAGACCTTGCCAGGCATGGAAGATGCATACCAGTACACGTATTTTTTGTTTCCTTGTTTTTGCAACACTTTGAAGGTTATATCTTGCCGAGGCTAATAGAGTAAACACCTTGCCCAAGGACATCCAATCAGAGCTGATATATTGGTGGGCTTCAAACCTGGACCCTTTCTGTCACAAGTCCAGTGCCTTATCCTCTGAGCCAATGCAGATTCTGCATATATGTAGAAAGCCTATTAAAAAATTGGAAATTTTAGTTTTTATTAATCAAAACTTGGGCTAGTTACATGAATGTTGAATAGGCCAGATATATTTTTGAGTTTTCCAGGTAAGCTGGCTATACATATATGTAGGAATATTATCCCCTGAAATTTTGAGGAAAAAACCCCACATTTTTTGTGGTCTCTTTTAGAACTCAAACATTTAATTGTTAAATTTCCCTTTCGTGCATGGTAATCAATTATACAAACAGTTTGGACAGACATATAGTTGGACAACTTGAAATATTTTTTAAAGAAATGTTTTTAGCTCTACAGGTCATTGACCAGAAGAGCTTGTGGGATTATCTTTCGTTCATCATCCATCGGCACAAGTTTGTTATTACTACCCTACTAAACTATTTGGAGGATTGTCACGAAACTTTACATATACATATTCATTCCGTGGTCTTGTTGGTCATAATTGAAAATGGTGCCGATCTGACATCCAATATGGCCACCATGACAGCTATCTTGAGAATCTTGTTATCACTACCCCTCCAGAATGGAAAGCCATATTGACATGAGATTTTCACCAGAAGACTTGTATTGATGTCTGGTTGGTTCTGAATTTTAAAAAAAAAATTGCCACTCTGACATCCAAGATGGCCACCATCATGGAAATATTGAAAATCTTGTTATTGCTTGCCTTGTAAGAGATAGTTTGAACACACAACAGTTAAAATGAAGAAATAGTCTTATCTTGGATTCGGGGAATTAATTTGCCAGAAGGAAGCTCTTGTTCTTTAGTTTAAGTTAGTGGATGACTTTTGAAAGTTAAAGTCTTTTCTAGTAGTCATTAGCACAATGAGTCTGTTGTCTCCTTGCCTAGTCCTTTGGGATGTTTTGATGTTGTTCTTGACTGAGAAACCCCTTGGCAGGAACATTCAAGATACATGTACTAGTTTTTATTAAGTTCAGGAAGCTGTCCTTGTGCCATTGAAATTTTATTTTCCATAGGAAACAGATTCTCAGAATATTGCTTTTGCAAGACTGGAGTTTTTGAAAGGAAAATTCTGTGTTTGTTTCATAATGCTTATGTGGATGAAACCAAAACATTATAATTGGCCTGTGTACCAGTCAGATAAAAAAAAATATGCTATATTCATTCAGGGATAATCAAATACTTTACCTAGGTTCAGTAGCCTTATTTAAAACTCATTTGGATATTTTCTGATATGTAGAAATTGATATAAGTGTTAGAGATGAAACAATACTCCTTGGCCCTGTATCAATACAATTCACGATATATGAAATACAATATGATACATATATAGCCTACAGTATCATACATCATATATACACGTCAGATTTGATATTCTTTTCATCTTTAGAAGGTCTGTCAGTGGTGGGTGGCGTCATTGTATGTGTTGATATATTGGTTGCATTTCCAATATGCAGATTACAGACAAGACATAGACATAACATCTGTTTATATGCATTGTCATCCATCAGAAGATGTAAAAAGTACTTCCAAACAGACTACCTGTTAGGTGTCAGTGACTTTTATGTCACTTTTAGGTCATTTTAGGCTGCTCCATTTGATCCGATGCAGGACTCGTTTTTGGTCACAACACTCTTTGTTTTGTACTGTATGAATATTCTGAAAACAGCATGTTACCAATTTGATGTCTTCACTTACATTTGGAAGTCATTTCGGTGCTATCTTTAAAGAAAAGTAATAGTGTAGTTTCATCATACAAAGGAAATCTTATCTAGAACAAGGCTTGAGTTTGGAGCGGATAGGACTAGCAACCAGATCCTTCACATTGTCCTTCCTGCAGAAGCAGAACAACTGCTGCAGCCACAGACATTCATTTCTGCCAGTGAAAAAGGAAATTGTTGACAACATCCACTCCCCTTATACAGGTGAACATAACTCATTTGGTTTGGAATCTGGGCCCTTGCCAATTCTGTGCTGATTTGTTGTTTTTTTTTTGTTCTATCCCATTGGCTCATTCAGTCACTGATAATATATATCAGTGTAAAGGGAGACCTTACAGGCTTGTTCTGTCCCATTGGCTCATTCAGTCACTGATAATATATATCAGTGTAAAGGGAGACCTTACAGGCTTGTTCTATCCCATTGGCTCATTCAGTCACTGATAATATATATCAGTGTAAAGGGAGACCTTACAGGCTTGTTCTATCCCATTGGCTCATTCAGTCACTGATAATATATATATCAGTGTAAAGGGAGTCCTTACAGGCTTGTTCTTCACATTTGGCTCATTCAGTCACTGATAATCAGTGTAAAGGGAGACCTTACAGGCTTGTTCTCCACATTTGGCTTAAGAACTTTACAGATCATTTAATAACCACACGAAGTTTGTCTTTTGCTTTGTATTAAAATGGACCTAGTTTGGATGCCAATACTTTCAGTGTGTCAGTGAGTATGCCACTGTTAGTTCTAATTGGTGGTTATTGTTTTACTCTGGACTTGAATAAACAATAACCTCCAGTAAAAATTAAACACATTGGAAATACATGATATCCCTCAGATACGATGTAGGTAGAAAAGGTATGATGCAGCAGAGAAACTTCACATTATATGCTGACTAAATGACCTGTAAAGTACTTAAATCATACATCAGGAACAAGTCTTAAATGCCTTTTTTGCTGATACATGTTATCAGTTTCTGTGCATGCTGATGAGATGAAATAATCAGCATGAATTTGGCATGCTTGGGACATAGGGCAATTTTTAAAACCATGCAAGTTAGCCATCTTGTATTTGCTAATGTTTAGAAGACGAGTAAGTGCTGTTTAAGTTTTTCTACTTTTACTGACTGAATGATGTTCCTGATTCAGCTGTTGGAATTTAAAGAATAAAAACAACAAATAATTACTCACAACTGCAGAAGATTCATGTAACTTGTATAGAGTAAGTATTGTTTTGTATCGATTGTTCACCTCTTGTATCAAGATGGAAAAAGTATTGTTACATCTATGTATTGGTGAATTGTTTCACTCCTAATTATTGTATACATTGAATTTTTTGGGAGCATAACCTTGGGTTGGCACTACAAAGCCACTTTTGTGCTCATGTGCTGTACAGCACTACCCCATACCACATACATGGAATTTTCATGATTATGATTAAATTAGGAGGGACATATTGACATGTGCATCCTAGAATAAACCTTAATTTCCATTTTAATTAGGAATCAGTCTACACTCATTTATTCTTGGAATAATTTCATCAATAAATTCCTGTTGATTCTATTGCAAACACTACATCATGTGCCTACTATTTGCCTACTTACCTTAATTTTTATTTGTGCATTTATTTTTGTTCTTCATCTATCAATACCATGCACAGAGTTACTGTTTTTTTTAATTAGAAAGGATAATTTGTATGCATAGAAGGGACAATCCACCATTAACTGTTGTGCTTATCTTTCAGATTGAGAGTAAGCTGGATGACACGTTGAAGAACTCCATCAAAAATAAGTATTCCGACTCCAGTGTTATCACCAGTGCTTGGGATATTGTTCAGATCAAAGTAAGGACTGAAAAATTTGTGGCATCCAAAATGTAATTTTCGTCATTCTGAACGAGTATTTGACAATCTTTTAAAAATCAGATCCATATGCTGTGTAGAATCAATGTTGTACAGTGGCTTGAAACAATCACATTGGTGGTCATGTCTGAATGACTTTGGCATAAACTGTAAGTCGTCAGTTTTCCCACCGCAATTTTTTATGTAATACCAACACTGTGCACTTCAAATATTATTTGAGTAAATTTTGTGTGGTTAAAGTTCATCACAGTACACACACACTTTTGTCATAAGCAGTGTCCCTATCATATACAGTACCTGATGGAAGAATCAGCTCCCTTTGCATATTTTTGGAACTCTTCAGTGAGGAGTTTAATTCTTTCTTCCATGCTAAATAAACCACATTGAAAGCATGTTTTGGCATTTGAATCAGAGCACATGTAGGCTAATTAATCAGACAGGATGTGATGTAAGTGCTGTATACTAATCATTTGAAATAAAGCCATCATGTCAAGGCATTATTGGTGTGATACAGTAAAACCTGTCTTGAGAGATCACCTCTTTTGCCAAAATATGGTCTCAAGACAGGTGGTCTCTCATAACAGGTTTTTCTAAAAAGACCAGTTTTGAAGGTCAGTATTCAGTACTATGTAAGAACAAAAAATAACCACAATCACTGTACATATATTCTATTCTTTATTCATAGTTCTTGTTAAAACATTGCACACATTCATCTGAAAACAATATAGCGAGTAATGAACATGAAAATGGATCTAAAGAAATGAAAATTGGTTACTCACATTTCTGGACAATAACGATTCAGCCAAGTCACAATCAACTTGTGAAAGCATCAAATCCAAGAGTCTTTTGTATGTCAAACAAAACAACACAGCCTTTGCATTGAATATTAAACTTAAACTCAGAATATGTGCCAGTTTATATAAAATATTAAAACCCAGCTGTGGAATATTCAAAACTTCAGATCACCTACCATTGATGGAATTACTTGTTTGATGCTGATGTAGCTATTACGTTACAGATGGAGAATCCCTTGTTCTATAAATAGCTAAGTAGAAGACACCCTCAACAGAAATTCATATCCTTAAATAAGGCTCTAAAACTGATAGGAAATAATAAAAAAATTAATAAACTTATAAAGAATTGCAATTATGAGAGTTTAATAGTCTTTTTTGAGTTTATCGTGGTATAAACTATCAGTTGCCAACTCACAATCGTGGTATAAACTGTCAGTTGCCAACTCACAATCGTGGTATAAACTGTCAGTTGCCAACTCACAATCGTGGTATAAACTGTCAGTTGCCAACTCACAATCGTGGTATAAACTGTCATTTGCCAACTCACACAGCTCACATAATGCTATTTGGGCATTATTTGCTGTGTGATTTAGCAACTGACAGTTTATACCACAATAAACTGAAAAGTAAACTTAGACAACCCCATTAAACTCTTAATTAAATAATTGGTGGTGGTGTTGAACCCTGTTTTTGCTATGCATTCATTCAAATAAGTGTCAAAATGTATATTTTTCCAAGACATCGTGGTTGCTGGTCATGTTCAGCAGGCGGTTGCTCACGGCAGTGCATTTATATAATAAAATTGATCTCACTTATAGCAGAGGTCGCTCAAGAAACGTTTTAATGTATTGGCTTTAGGGTAGTGGCTGTAGGGTTGTCCAGATTGTGACATATGTTGCATCTGCAATGTTGTATCCAGCAAGATAAAGCACTGAGAATAAATTCAGGCACATTTTCTGAATTTATGTTCATCTTCTGAATAATGAATTAAATACCTCCATTTAAAGAAACCACTTCTATAAAGTAGACTTTTGCAAAATTAAAATGTCAAACATTCAGTGCTTGTTAAGTACAATTATAAATAAATAATATGTGAAACTAGAATTTTTAAAAATTGATTCTGGGTTTTGTATTTTGAATTCTGTGAAACAGAATTAATGAATGATATTTGCAGTTAAAAGATAGAAATGAGCCATGTTACCAAGGTTGACTGAATTATATTTAAAAAAACCCCCAGTTAATTGATAAGAAAATATTGCTGGTAATCATGAGGTATAGAAGAGTTAAAAGAAATACCTATCCCACTTATGTGCCACGATAGGTGACATCATTATTTGTTGATGTAATGTCTATCTGTAATGTCTCTTGTGGTTTTAGTACAGATTTTGTCAGCCAATGTACAGTAATCCTTGTTTACAAGAAAAAAAAGAAATTCTTTATTGTAAACTAAACTTTTTGCAGTGTTCAGATATAAAATCTTTAGAAAATACTAGATGTAAAGTTATATCTGTACTGATGACATTTCACTTTTTTCATACCACTGTTTCCTAGTGAGAAAAGAGAGAAAAATGATCCATTATCTGGGTGGGACAGAAATCCAGCCTAAGGATTACTGTTGGTAGGGAGCTAAGCCTGGTCCCTGCCCCTAAATTTTGACCCTTACTTAGGATTTCCTTATACCACATGATTGCATATGATGGCTCATAATATTTCTTTTTGAGAACCCAGGTGGACATGTGGTCTAAAGCACTCACCTTTACCGATCACGGCCTTCACACCTCTGTCCATGTGGGTTCGATTCTCAGTTTCAGCCATTGTGGGTATTTGAGAAAGGTGGCCAGTAGCTTCACTTGGGTTGGTGGTTCTTACTATGGATTTCCTGGTTTCTTCCGCCACTAGTTATACTGGCTGCCATGTATAGCCTATCATGTGCTGAAAAATTGCATTAAACCCAAAAAATGACAACAACAAACATTAATCACTCTCTGTTGCTTCACCTGTGTTTAACTTAGTAGATTGGTAGAGAGCTCCCAATATTTACAAAATGGGCTAGCTCTTTTATCATATAATGATTAGGACATTGTTTGTGACATCATCACTATGTACTGTACTTAGGGTATGCTCTAAAATCCAACTGCACACTGCACAGACCCAGATTGGCAGTTGCTTAGTGCACCATCATATTTGGGTCTATGCAGTTTGTTAGGAGTGATCATGGAACAAAAAGATAGACCCAGATCTGCTGGTGCAGATGTGACAGCAGATAAAGGTCTGTAACGTGTGCAGTTAGATTAGTCTTGCAGTTGAGTATGTACAGTTTTATGATTAGCTTTCACCTCATGAAATCCACCCAAACAAAACAATAGTAAGCACACTGTGTAATATTACACCAAATATACTTATAATAATTGAATTGTTTTCAGAGGTTGAGGTAACACAAGACTATTTTCTGTGTCCATGCTAGTGTTTTGAGTTACCTGGTATAACTTGAGTCTACTGGTGACATAATTGAATGATCAGTGCATTATTTAATTTTATACATTTGATCCTTTACATTTCTGGCTGTTGTACTGTTATTTTAGGATCATTACTTGTTTGGTGGAATAAATATCTAATTATCTCAGTATATTTTAAGAACAAATATTTCAATATTTTGTAAAATGAAAAGGTCTTAAGTTTCATATTTTATGATATTTTAGTGCAAATTTAAGAAAGTACAGTGATTTTAAAAAATAGGACATTACATGAAAATATAGTTGGCTTTTGTGTCTAAATTCAACAATTTAAATATACTACTTTGAATATTTTTTTCTTTACTTATCATCCTAGAAATAATTTACCTGTTTCCCACCATGAGTATTCTTCTGATTGATGAAGAAATTGAATTATTCAGATAACTGCAGAAAATACTTGTTAAAATCTCTTCTCAAAATATGTTTTCTACTTACATGTATTCTTCCTTGCAATATTCAAATAGTGACTGTAGATATTAAATCTTACTTCAAAAAATAAAGATGGGAAAATAAATGGCATTTGTCCTTAGTACTGTATTTTTAGGGTGAATTGAATTGAATTCACAAAGTATTCTCAGACTTGCTTTCTGCAATGTTTATGATTTAATTTCCCACCATTATGAGATTGTATTTTGTATTGTTTTCCAGTTGCAATGCTGTGGAGGTGTCGCACCTAATGACTATCAGAACAGCTACTTTACCAACAACACGGCTAAGGTTAGGACCATTCAGTATATGGAGATTTCCCTTGATATAATGGAGTTGGGGGGTAGTGGCAGGGGATTCTTCAAAATTCACTGTGTTCATGTTTTGGGAAACTTGGTGGTGAAAAACTCACAATTTATATTATACATATTCAAAAGCTGGAACATGTAAATATTTTTTTGAGATCTATCAAAAATGATGTTACATTAATGCTGATATTATTTATATTCTGTACATTTTTTTTGTTGCAGAAATGTCATTTATAGCAAGTACATTTTATATTGGGTATATTAAATTCTTGTCTTGTAATAGTCAATACTGTTTCATAATCTATGAATATAAATGATTTCATGGTGTGAAAGACTGGCAAGCTTTGGTACATTTTGTCAGAATGGACATATAGAAATGATGATTCAAGGTTTTTTTGAGTGTCAAAATGTTATCAGTCCATGACATTTTTGTATTGTATGACTGAAATATTGCATACCATGTTCAAATCTAGCTTTTGAGTTTTTTATGAAGGAAATAAGCATACTTTTCAAAATAACTTTATTTTATTAGATTTATTCATGTTTTAGTAACTGAATGATTTTTGTTAACTTCATTGGTCAAAACCTGTTGTTCTTTGTTGTTTTGTGTCCTTCCATTACCAACATTTTTTAACTTTGAGGATTGTTGTGACCCTTTACAACATTCATCCCAAGATCTAGTTTGTCCTAAATAAAAATACTGCCCCTCATATGGCAAATATGGCTACCACAGCAGCCATCTTAAAAATCTTGTTATTACTATTTCTTCTGAATGGATCACCAAATTGACAAGGGATTTTCACTAAAAAAGACTTATTATGATGTCTAGTTAGTACTGAAAGAAAGTGGTGCTAATCTGACAACCATCATGGTCACCTGGCAGGCATGTTGAAAATCTTGTTATGATTAATCTTCTGGAACGGAAAGTCATATCAACATGAGGTTTTCACCAAAAGACGTCTTGCTGTCTAATTTGTCTTAAATGCAAATTATGGTAATCTGACTTCCAATATGGCCATTATGGCAGGCATCTTGAAAATCTAGTTGTCATTACTTTTCGTAAATTTAAAGTTATATCAACCTGATTTGTATTGATCGGGGTCTGTGGGTCAAAAGGTCAAAGATCAAGTGTTTTGCGACTTGAAGAAAAAGCGGGTTTGCATTATAAGGATTATTACAGATTAAGTTCCTTGACCTAACTTTGTGGATGGCTTGCATTTAGGGTAATATAAAAACCAATAGATTCTAAAGGTCAAAGGTAATCATGATAAGCCTAAAAAGAAAATAATGGTATCTGCATAGTAAATTTTGTTCAAGACCACATACCCTTGACCCTTTGGTCATGGTCACTTAGACCAAAGATGCTTTTCTAGTGCCTACATTTTTAACCTTTTGCATCCATGGAGAAAGTGTTGATTGGCGTATACTACTTAATAAGATATAGTGCCTAGTGCCTCGTTGATTCCATAGAAACTTACAGGTCATTCTCATCCCTAGAGGTACTCCATTAAAATTCAAGCTGTTACTAAAATTGTCCTTTTAATCTTGAAGAATGAGTTGGGGAATTTCTAAAAAATTGAGGAAATCCTTATTTTTTTTCTCAAGGGTAAAAGAAGACAAATTTCAGACAAATTATGATTGTATTTTAATCTTTAATTCTGATGTTTAGTGAAATCAGGACCTGAGGAATATTATAAGAAGTCTGTTAGAGGAAGTGTGCATTGTCCCCCTCCCCCACGGGCTATTCCTTACTATGGTACTCTTTTGCTTGCTGATTAGTGTATTATATGACATGACAGCCCCTCGTCTTGGTTGTCCGAGCCAAGAGAACATTAATGCTAAATATTAATCAAGAGTTTGTACAGTGCAGGCTGTGAAGTTTTCACAATGTATAATTTGTCATGGACTTCTAATTTCTAATGATACACTTGATACTTCATAAGAACGGAATGGTGACAGGAAGGCTGTATATATGTGTAGTTATTACCTTAGAACTTGGTAAACATCACCTTGCAACTAAGCTTATTACTTGCGGAGTGCAGTGTTGCATGTGACTGAATAGGAAGGGGGCATACTTCCCATAGTAATGGACTATTATTGAAATGTTAACAATACAGATCACTTATGCCTCAGTTCCTGAATAATATTTGCTTGGATTTAGAAGATCAGCTTACGCTAACAAGATTGTTAGATATGTAGATATTTTAAGTATACCTTTAAAACAAAACCAGAGTTGAATCATTGACTGCAGCAACAAAGTTGGTATATCAATATCACCCACTCTTAGGTCTATTGTTTTTTCTCAGATGATCCCTCTTTCGTGCTGTGAGCTAAACAACAGAGAACAGGCCCTTGAAGACCCCTCGAAGGCCAGTGCAGTAAATCAAACTGAGTGTCAGAACATGAGCAATAACTACTATACCAAGGTGAGTAAAACATCAGACATGAGGTATTGGTTCTTTAAGTCTCCAGATATGTGCATTTAAAGAGTATCCCTGAAATGATTGTACAGATGTCATTCTCACTTTGCAGCTATTACTAACATTTCTTTTCATACATTGAAGAGTTTCAAAGTTCAGAGGTCATTTAGAAGGGATTTTGGCAGTTACACGCTTAAACAAAGCAGAAGGTTAGGTATGTTGTGTTAACTTTACTGTGTTTATTGCAAATTGAGATTAAATTCTTGCATAGTTTGTGCTTTTTGCATTTTTCTGAAAATTTGAAAGAACAACTTTTCTTGAGCACAATATATTTTTTTCCACAAAAAGACATGACCTTTTTGAATGGAATGTAATTTGCATCCATGGACAAAGTGTTGATCAGCACATACTTTTTAATAAGATGTTGTGCTACAGGATTCATTTGCAACTTGTTTTAAAATACAAGAATAAAATGTAGATAAAGTAGATAAAGCTGATAGTAGTAATAGATTCCAGTGATATGTACTTGCCTGCAGTATCAATACATTCTTTAGAAATTTAGAATTAGAAGTACAGAGTGACCCCACTATCGCACACTCCATTATAACACAAATTTGGATATAACATGGTTGTGGAATGGCTCCTGAAATTTCATATACATGTACTTTTCTCATACACGAAATTTTTTCTTTCTTTCTTCAAAGTACGAAAAGTAATGTTTAAAAAGTTTCTTATCATTTTTGGGAAAGAGAGAATTCTAATATAAGAAGATCGTGCTGTGGCTCCTGCAATTCATATACATATATTTATCTCATACATGAAAAAAGTTTTCTCTTCTCAAAAGTACAAAAAATAATGAGTAACAAGTTTATTTGGTGATCACTCTGGGCTTCGACAATGTCGAAAATTGCGATTTATTTTCCTTAGTGGTGACAAAAGAAATGGAACATCTGGCGTTCCCCCCCCCCCCATTGGTGTCGGTTTAAACTTGTCTATACAACTTGGGTTTGGAGTGAAGAAATTCAGAGGCACCACAAAAAGAAGCTGCAAACATTGATATAAAGTGCACTGGAATTTATATATTGTTAGATAAACAAATTCATTGTTCGTAATGACTAACCACCTCAACAGTGCATTGTTATATCATAATCCGCTTATTCTGACATCTGGCCTGAGTACTGTATGCCATAAGATCTTGACATTTTGTTTTTTTTTAATATTTCTGGTAGTGGAGATCAACCGGACCAGGTACTATCTCATAACAAATGTTTCTGACGAAATAGTGACGGCTTATCAGCCGCACGCTAGTAATTAATATATTTATTTTGACTGAACTCTTTGTGTGGATGGTAAGTAAAATTCCTCTTCTTTTCCCTCATTGAATCAAATCCTTCAGAACACTCATATTTTCTGTAGTAATCCCTGTCAGAACAGAACACCTGTGTAGTCATCCTCTGTTGACCTTTTTTAAAAAAAAATTCTGATGCATGCGTGATAGGTAGTATCATTCGGGCAAAAGAAATGTCACAAAAAAACAACAAAAAATCCCCAACAAACAAAAAGGGAGATCTTCTTGTTGGTCTCTCTATGCTACTGCGACTAGGTACAGTCGACCAACTTTTGAAAGCCAGAAGAGTAACTGCTACAATCAACCAAACGACAGCTAATTCCTTTTGTTTTTAAAATGTATCCAGAAAAATTAGTTTTGCTGAAACTTCAAAGAAAACTGATCACCTTTGAAGCACCTGTATAAATACTAAGCAAATGAGAAAAAAAAAAATTAGTCTCAATCGATGTTCTACAGTTATTTGATGTTGCCACCGCAATGAGAAACATAATCTGTTTGGTCCTCCAAAGCTGTCCTTTAGCGGTAACTTCGATAACGCATGCACCCTTCATCAAAGAAAGCCGACAACAATCTTCAATAAAATAGATAACCTTTCATCAAAAGAAGTTAGCACCAAATTTAAATAAAAGCGATGGAATCTGATAGATTGTTGCATATACCAGTGACTGGAACATGATTATTGTACCATGAAAGGTTCATTTCTGCAGGAAAAAAAGAGTATGCTCACGGTAGCTACCAACAGCAGCATAAAACACAGTCAAGTTAATTGAAGATGGAGTGGTATCTTGAAAAGATGTTTGTTAAACTTTTTAATTTGTTCAAGTTTTCAGTTCCCTATCAATAGCCTCATACCCTGGGTAGCCTTAGCAAGAGGTTTCTGTCTCCAGCTGACCAAACTCCAGGCAAATTTAAGAACAGGTATATGTAGCATGTAAACAGCTACAGCCATGTGCTACTTGCAACAGTTGTAGTGAATTGTTAAGTGACAATCAGATATAGATCAAAATGAGGACTACCATTTGTTGTAATACATATGTGTTATTTATGTTTTCTAACGGGATGTGAGACATTATGAAGTTTATAACCTGTGATCTGTGCTCGAATTCATGGATTTATTATGTACAAGAACTGTACTTAATGGATTATGGATTGTACTACACAAATATAAGTTGTCTATATACAAGTGTTTTTCAGATTAGCTTGCCTTCATTTAATCAAAATCACATGTTTTTGCACCTGCTTTTATTAACCCCACCCTGCCCACCATAATTTAGGAAAATACATCATTTTCATCAGTTAACTGACTTGGTTTGTTATAACACGGTTTGGTCTATAACATGGTTGGGTTCTATGAACCCCAACTACTGTGTTATAGCAGGGTCACACTGTATAAAGAAAGTTACATTAAGATGTATGCATCTCGTAAAAAGTATCTGCTTCCTTCAAAGCATTTATCTTAGTCGGACAAATGACACAAATTGATGTTTTTTTTGTCTAATTACCATCATTAAACCAATGCACAGATTCTGCAATTATGCGGTGAACATCTTTTCAAATCTTGTAATCATTTTCAATTGTACATCCAATTTCTGAAATTATTTTACTTTTCTCAGTGGAACTTGTTGTTTTTTTGTAAGACGATGGAAAAAAAGATTCAAGTTGGAATGAGGAATACTTTACCCTTACTCATTGAAATGCATTTGAATAAAGGTCTTCAGACCTTGGGTTGCTTTGATTACCTTGGTTAATAGCCTAAGTTCCTCAGGCCACCCAGCTTGTTTTTAATCTTTCTACTGGCTGAAATAATATGCAGTGAGGGTTTACTACAGTAAGAATCCAACTGTTCTTTATTTCCTATGCAGATGCCATCCAGATTTTCAGGTCTGAAATCCAGTGATTTTTCTATACCAACACCATTGTTTCTACTCATAGGGCATATGCACATAAAGGGTACAGTATTTCTTACCATAAAAGATTACTTAGTTGAAAATGTGCATCTAACACAACTAGACTTTTGTTCATCTTGTTCCTAATGGCAGTATATATACACAAACAAAAAGAACAACACACCAGAAGTGCAACCGATAGTTTTTGTGTGGGAAACAAAACACTAGAACATTATCATGCAGATGTTCGTTATTTGCAAGCCAGGATATAATGTTACTTATTTTATCTAGCTCACATCTGACCTGCGTTGAGGATGATTGACTCGTCAGTACACAAGACAGACATTAATTTTCCAGACAAGATATTTCAGAAAAAGAATAATTTGATTCTCGCCCATATTATCAGGACAGTGAGAAAAGCAGATACTTTTTAATGCCCAGAAATTGGTTAAATGATGTTAGTTACGTTTGCACATGTAGAGGCTGCACATGTATCTTTTTCTTAAATGCATATAACTAAAACATAGTCGATTTAGGTTTCCTTGAGTGCATATAATTAAAAGATAGCTGAGATAGGTTCCTCGGGTGCAAACAATTAAAAGATAGTAGATTTAGGTTTCCTTGAGTGCATGTAATTAAAAGATAGTCAGTTAAGGTTTCCTTGGGTGCATATAATTAAAAGATTGTCAGTCTAGGTTTCCTTGGGTACATATAATTAAAAGATAGCCTAGATGGGTGAACATTTGAAGGATTAAGATATTACCAGTTTCTTGCAGTTGTGAAACAAATCTTTATTTCTAGGACCATTACATGTTTATCATGTTGTAGATCAGTTCTGTATCACAGTAATATATTTCTAGGACCATTTCATCTTTATCATGTGTGTAGTTCAGTTCTATATTGTGATCTTTTATTTCTAGGACCATTACAACTTTATTGTATTTGTAGTTCAGTTCTGTATTGAGACCATATATTTATGGGACCATTACAGTTTCTTGATCAAATCTATGTTGCAATGATGCAATCCACACATGGCTAAATAATTAATCGAAATAATGTTTACATTTAATAAATTGTTATTAATTTAATTATAATGCACATGATGCTGTATACATAATGAAGGAGACAGCTAAATAAACTCTGATAATTAGAAATAGTGACTTTTATTATAAAGTTTGGTAAATTTATTCCAACCTTGCTGTTTTTATGTGGAGTCCTATTTTGATACCTGTGTAATTAGTACAGCTATACTTCATTCACATTATCCATGCACATTGTTTATGTGAGTACAGCTATAGGACACACGTTATCTATACACA
This sequence comes from Megalonaias nervosa, assembly GCA_016617855.1. NCBI lineage: Eukaryota > Metazoa > Mollusca > Bivalvia > Unionida > Unionidae > Megalonaias > Megalonaias nervosa. The sequence goes on from JAECUM010001308.1 coordinate 131,317, forward strand.
TTGTGTATGCAAGTATGTCTACATTGCACTCACATTATCCAAGCATTGTGTATGTGAATACAGCTACAGTACACTCACGTTATCTATTCACATTGTGTGTGTGAGTACAGCAACATTGCATTCACATTATCCATACACATTGGTTTTGGATCCAGTTCATGCACCCTAATAGGTGGAGCAGGTTTTTCAGCTTAGCTTGAAAATCATGCAGATTGTCTGACACATTGATAGTGAAACTTATTCAGAGCATGTTTTATTCTGATACCCCCATGGTTAACAGTGGACATACGCCTGTTCCTTGATAACTCGTGCACAATGGGGTCCACAAACATAGACCGCAATGTAAGCAAGGGCACAAGTTACCGAGGGCCCTCCAAAAATTGGAAAAAAAAATCTGCTTAGACATCAAGAAAACCGCGGGGTGGGGGGTGGTAGGGAACTGGGCTGTTTAATGACTGAATCCTCATTTTACAATCACGTCGATAATAATTGTTAAGAACATGCTTTTTCTAATGGAGTTGTTTGTTATTTTGTATAAATATCATTTATTTTTAAATGTCCAATATGTGAAAGATCACTCCAACTGGTTTCAACAACCATCACATGTACACGAACACATCTGTGTATTATGTGACTGCTTTTTGTTTTGTTGATTAGTCTTCTTCCTGGAGTGGTATTTAATATTATCCTGCCAAGTCGGGAGTCAGAGTAGCTGGAACTAGACTAACTGTTGATACACTGCCAAACACAAGATTCCTTTTTTTCAAAAACTTGTGACATTTATTTTGTGAGACAATCATCTACATCAAAACTAAATTTTTGTATTGTTCAATTAGTACAGTATTGATGTTGTGATTTCATTGGATGTAATAATGAAACTTTTTATCATCCTTGATGATATCTCTAAGTGCCAGTACAGGAATTTTCTGAAACTCACTTGCACACAATGGTCTGTATCTATGAAACCAAGCTGTTTATTTTACGAAGTATTCGTTTCACTTGGATGCCTGCTATCTTTGATCACAGTTATGAATAAGGTGGTTAATTTAAGGTAGTTTATGTTACATACACAATAACATTTGTAACAGTGTTTGACTGATCAAATGAAGTGAGTTCACCTGACATGCGACCGGGGCCACTGGATTTTAAGTTTACTGGATTTGCATGTGTTTTAACTTTTCTTTTATTCCACCTCCTTTATATGAATCAAAAGACATAATTAACATGATAATACAAAGGAGGCCAGCTTTTAATTCAGTGCAACAATACAACAAATACTTCTGTAAGTCGGTTATCAAAACATGGTTGGCACTTAACTAGGTTCTCAGACAAATGCTTGCAGACATAGCTGTTACGGTAGATTGACACATTTTCCGTATAAATACACATTGTATTTATGATGAATACATTTAATAGGAACTAAAAGAGAGAATTAAAACAGAAATTTCACTTCATAAAAATTATTTAACTGGCATTTAGTATTAGTGTACTGCCTACACTAGGCATAAGTAACATTTTCATTGATTAAAATTTCCTTGAATATCTTTACTTATGGTGTTCTAAGAATGTCGTTTGGAAAGAAAATGTAACCAACTATATGACTTCTTATTAAAAGTTGATAATTTCAAAATTTCCAGGTCCTATCTACCGTTTTTGACTATAAAACGAGCAATATATCAACGTTTCAGTTACCAATTTTGATTGCGATTTTCTTCAAGTTCATATTATCACTTGTGTTCAGAGCATGCATTATTCTGAAACACAAATGCTGTATATATTTATCACATGTTCAGAGCATGCATTATTCTGATACACAAATGCTGTATATATTTATCACATGAGTTCAGAGCATGCATTATTCTGATACACAAATGCTGTATATATTTATCACATGTGTTTAGAGCATGCATTATTCTGATACACAAATGCTGTATATATTTATCACATGAGTTCAGAGCATGCATTATTCTGATACACAAATGCTGTATATATTTATCACATGTGTTTAGAGCATGCATTATTCTGATACACAAATGCTGTATATATTTATCACATGAGTTCAGAGCATGCATTATTCTGATACACAAATGCTGTATATATTTATCACATGTGTTTAGAGCATGCATTATTCTGATACACAAATGCTGTATATATTTATCACATGTAATCAGGGCTGGATTTATTCAGATGATGTATATATTTATCACATGTAATCAGGATTGGCTTTATTCTGATACACAAATGCTGTATATATTTATCACCTGACTATGCATTGATGTCATGACAACAGCAGAATAGAATCTGCTCTTCTGGTTCAATATGGGATGGCTGATCTGAGTCAGCTGTTCTAAGTTGAGCACTGTGTACAAGACAAGAAGGTATTTTTGTCATTCCTCCATCGTTTTTTTCAGGGCTGTAAAGATGGCCTGAAGGATTGGGCTTCACTGCACTCTAACATCATTATTGGAGTGGGTATTGGAATAGCTGGTTTAGAGGTAAGAAATGGGGACCTCATTAGTTCTAACATATAACAATGCCTTGCATGGAAGTTCTGGAAAGTCATATTTACCTTTGTCTTGTGGAACATGCTTTAATGGTGCATAATATTAAAAGATCTCTTAGGATTAAGTTGTATGCATGGTCCTTAAAAAATAATTCCTACAAAATCCCAGGTGTGATTCTTTGTCATTAAATGATCTCTCATATATCATTTGTACCTGCATCAGTGTAATTAGATGATTGATTGCAGTTTGATCATTATCTCTACATTTACTCTAATTCTCATGTAATGAGTTCATGCTAAGCCTATCTGTAACAACTGTATCAAATATTATATTGAAAGAAACACGAACTGATTGTGACAAACCAGTTTTATAACATGTAAAATGAATAGAAAATTAGATTTTTACCAAAATTTTGCTTGTTAGTACTGTTGTAAGGGAAAGTTTCTCATTTTTTTTTTCTGCAATGGATGATTTTCTGCATGCATAGAATCTGGCCATATTTGTAAGCTCTTCCCTGTGAAAGCAGTAATAGTCTGTGCTATGATATTGCCATTTCCTTTCTGGTTATTTGATGAGTGTCAGAAAATATGTTCCGATCCAAAGACCACTATCCCTTTCACAAAATGTTTAAAAATCTGGCCGCTATGGTTTACAATAGGAGAAGTGATGTACTTAAAAGAAAATTTCAGGAGTGCAGTAGGTACTAGCTAAATAATGCAAAGCATTAAAATTTTACACTGTATATACTTGGCTTATAACTTGAGTCAAACTGCAAACAACAAACTGTACATACCCAGAGCTGCTGGAAAATTATTCGATGGCAGACTTGGGTCTTTGCAGTTTGCAGTTGGGCTTGTCTTATAAGTAAAGTAAATATTTTAGTCCTGTTTATTTTCATAAATTGATAAATGCAATTGTATAGTTGTATTTGTTTTCATATATAGAAGAACCGCTTAGATTTTCAGACCTTTATAGACATTGGTTCACTTTTTTACAGACATTTTTGGATTTTTTTCAACATGACCTTTGTTACAGTTAAGTAAAACCCACTCCAGTTAGAGCAATGAAATTGGTAGGCGTATTTTGATTGATATTAAGATGTCCTGATTTGATTTTCAGGCCATTACAGCAATTTTGTTTACACATTTTTAAAACTTTTTGGAACTATCAGCAAAAACTTGTACCACAGTTAAGCAGAATCCACTTCAGACAGACAAATGAAATTTGGTACCATATGTACTGGCATATAAGTCAAGTCCAACTGCACAGACCCAGATCTGCTATCATATAATGTACTGGCAGATCTAGGTCTGTGCCGGTTGTTAGGAGTCGTGAAACAACATTGACTCTGATCTGTCGGTGCATTATGCGATGGCAGATCAGAGTTTTTGTTGTTTTCATTTGGACTTGACTTATAAGCAAGCATGTATGGTATGCATGTTTGTAAGTATACATTGATGACGTGATTAGATTTTTGTGCAGTTATAAAAATATTTCAAATTTTTCTTGATGTTTTAATTCTGTTGGGACTGGTCATTTTGGTCTGCATCTCTGCAGTAGGGGCATTTGTGTTTTACATAAAGTAAGTTTCAATTTTTGGAAACTAAACAGCGCAGTTTACCTTTCTGGAAATGGAATTCAGTAAATCTATTATGCAACATGCTAAAAGCAACAAATTGGTTGCTTAGAAGAAGGTTATATCAACACAGAAGAGATAAGATAAATCTGACCATCAAATAAGTTGATTATTCCACAAGTTTCATAAAAACGGGATATTAAATTGCATACTCCATCTAACCCTCATGTTTTTGCAGAGTAACGACCTGAAATATTTTTGGATTTCAACCAAATTTTACGTGCAGCTTGATAATGATGAGACCTTGGCCAAGTTTGATTATCAGCATTCTGTGTCTTTGTTAAGTGAATTTATAGCCACTGATTTTCGGAACCACCTTCTTTGTTTTCTAACATTAACTACCTTAATTATTATTGGATTTCATAAATATGGCATGCAGTTTGATTGTGAGCCTTCTGTGGCATCGTTTTGCAGAGTTGTAATCCCAGACCATCACATCTGCCCTTTTTCTTTTCTGTGCCTACTCCATTGAGTATTATTGGATTTTAACCAAATTTGGTATGCTGCCTGATAGTATTGAGGCCATGGTTGAGTTAAATTGTCAGAGTACTGCTTCATTGTTTAGTGGATTTATACAAATATTAAAAAAAGTTAGAATAATTCCCTTAATTATCCATGATCAGTTAAGTTCGGATGGGATACAGCATTTTGCCTGTTCATTTGTTTTTTCATTCATTTGTTCATTCATTCTTGCATTTCAGAAAGAGCGACTCAGCCAAATCAGAGCAGTGTAACTGTGACCTAATTTTAATGCTTGAGTGACTTCTGTATTTTCATCTGTCTGTTTATCACACCCTTAATATCTTAAGCTGTATTTCACTATACCTTTTGATGAAAGTAATGCAGCCATACTTAAACTTGGTCAGTGTGACCTAATTGCATGCTTGAGTGGCATATTTTGAACTATTTATTTGTTACACCCTCAATATCTTCTACACTATTTCACCTACTCTCTTAAAAATTGCAGGAATATTTTGACAAAAGTAGTGCAACTGTGCCAAAACTAGGTCACTATGATCTAATTTACACACAAGTGACATTTTTTAAAATAGCTGCTTGTTACACCCCTGCTGTTTTGGACCTTATTTCATGTACACATGAAGATTCATATGTAGATACATCTTGCTAAATTGTACCCTAACTAGGTCAGTTTAGCCCATTGTTCACACTGGAGTCCCTTTTGTATTATCAGCTGTTGTTACACTCACAATCACTTGGATTCTGTTTCACCTACACTTTTGAAAATGCATATGTGAACACATTTCAAAATAAGTAACTTGGCCATGCATGACTGACTTGAGTTTTTTCAGCTGTTTATTCATTACGCCATCACCATCTTTGACTCTATTTGATCTTCACTCATGAAAGTTGCTATACAGATGCATCTCAGAGAAAGTACCATAACCTTACTAAAACCATATCAGTGTGAACCAATTTTCATGTTTGAGTGACTTTTGTATTTTCAGCTGTTCATTTATAATGCCATCAATATCTTGGATTCTCTTTCACCTAAATATGAAAATTGGATGCATCATAAGGAGTGTAACTAAACTATATAACAAATAGGCCATTGTGACCAAATAGTCATTCTTGAATATTTTCTCAGTCAGATACATTCCCTAAATCAACACAAATGTTAGGAAATAAGCTCTGCTGTCTCTTGAATCCAAGCCTTCCAGGAAAGACAAAATTTAATCTCCCATCTATATATCATATAGGCAAATGGAAGAAACTCTTTCCTGTTACCTCAGCTTACCATCAATAGGTAGCTGGCCAACAACTGGACATTTACCAGTTGAAACTTTCACTGCAGTATGATCAGCATTTTCCTGCAATGCTTCTCTATATGTAAGAAATCAATGTGTTTTCTACCTATCCTTCCAGAAAGTTGGCTTTGTATTGATTAATTATTTTAATATATTTGCTACATGTTGACATGTTTATTTTTGTATTTTGACCAATAATTGTGTGATAATTTTGCAGCTTGTGGATTTCAGTTTCTGACCTTATACTCCAACATGGTATTATTGGTGTTCATTTTTGATTGTCTTAATTGCTTGTTTATTAACAAGTGTATTGTTATGATAAGTGGATGCTTACAGTTTAATTTCTGTCTCTTTTAGCTTTTCTGGTTGTAGACAAGAAGAGCTTATGAGATGATCTGGTGTGTATCATCCATCCATTTGTTCACTCAGGTTTACTGCCTATATTCCTCCTAAACTACTTGGATGATTGCAATGCAACTTATACATTATTCCCACAAACATTTTGGTCCTAAATGAAAATGGTGCAGCTTGGACATTGAATGTGGCTGCCAATGGCCATCTTGAAATTCCTTTTATTGCTTTTTATTCTGAATGTATTGTCGTATCAACATAGATTTTTCACCAATAGACTTCTTATGGTATCTGGTTTGTCCTCAATGGAAATGGTGCCAATCTGACATCCAATATGGCCCCCACAGCAGCCATCTTGAAAATTTTCAATCTGATTAAAATCAGGTCTCCTCATTCCTACGTGTAGATCTAATAGACACCGATAAAAGTTCATGTTTTGGTTACCATTGGAATTTCCAGTCCACTTATATTTAGTATCCTTTCAGATAAAGTATTGCAAATTCATGATAGGGAGAGTTATTATTAGTCATTATATGTTCTGAACGATGTGCGTCACTTTAACAAATTTAAAATCAGTGATTTGATTGGTGAACCACAAGGTCAGCAGAACATGATCTCTTTTTGGTGTCCATCAGATCTCCACGTTGGACTGCATGAGATCTAATTTTAATCAAATTCGAAAAATCACTACTACTCCTTAAAAGGGAAAGTCATATTGACATGACGTTTTCACCAGAAGACTTTTTTTTATAATGTCATGGTAGTCCTAAATGAAAATGGTGCCAATCTGTTGTCCAATATGGCCACCACCATGGCAGTCTTGAAAATCTTGTTTTTGCTGTGTCTGAATCGATTGTCATATCAGCATGGTTTTTTTTGCAAAACTACTTACAAATTCTAGTTGGTCCTAATGAAAATGGTGCCAAGATGATGTCCAATATGCCCACCACGGCATCCGTCTTGAAAACCTTGTTATCAATACTCCTTTTGAATAGAATGACAGATTGACGTGTTTTCACCAGATGGTCACACAAACATGGGATTTCACTAAAATACTTCTTATGAAGTCTGGTTGGTTCTGAATTAAAATGGTGCTGATCTGTGTTCAGTATGGATACCACAGTTGCCATCTTAAAAACCTTATGGCTAAACCTTCTGAATGAAAAGTAATATTGCCATGGAGTATTCAGTTAATATTATGATGTCTAGTTGGTCTAAAGTGAAAATAGTGCTGCTTGCACATCCAATATGGTCACCACAGCAGCTATCTTGAGAAATTAGTTATCCTACTTCTTTTGAATTAACAGTTGTATCAAAATGGTGTTTTTACTAAATGAATTATTATGTTCAGTTGGTCCTAAAAATGTCTGAACAAAATGTTTGGAAGGAATATGGTCCACAGTTGTGCACAGGAATACAGAAAGAATAAGAGGTGGCTGAAGTCAAAATCACCTGAAAGTATCATATTGATTCTTCACCCTAAGATGTCAATAGTGAGAATGCCATGATGGTTCCCCCCACATACACACATACAAACAAGATCATGTCATTAGTAGGGATGCCATGATTATCTTGTACTCCCCACCCCCATCATGTATACTTGGTCTGCAGTGACGCCAGCTTGAAATGGAACATCAGTGAACTTTGTAGATACTGCATACTGCACTAATCCCAGACTGCCCACATTGCACTAAAACCAGACTGTGCCAACATTGCAGTAATCCAAGACTGTGCCCACATTGCAGTAATCCTAGACTGTGCTCACATTACAGTAATCCCAGACTGACCACATTGCAGTAATCCCACTGTTCCCACATTGCAGTAATCCCAGACTGTTGAAGTTGTAATGCAGACACTTGTACAGGAAACATAGTCAAAGTTGCTTGCCCTAAGGGAATTTCTATGCCTCTTTTAGTCAAGTCTCTCCATTAAAGGCTTGATATCAATGGGAGATTGTTGTTTTATTCAGTGGCAGCCCAATGGGCTTGGGTGTGTCTTATGGTCTTTAGACTTATAATTCCCTTCCACACGCAGTATCTTACATTGATATCTGTGTTATATTTTATTAATCATCTGAGCTGGCCAGTTGTACTGTTATATATGGCATTATATGGGAATCCACTGAATAGGTCCAACTGTTTCACACACCCATACAATTCAGTTGGCCACCAAGCCAATTATGCAGCATGCTTTTCAGCTCTTCTTCCTGCTGTCTCTACTGGCAAATCATGGCTTCTTGCTTTCCTAACCACCAGTTCAGATGGCAGGGCTGATATTCACAGGGTGATTGGTGGATAGATACTGTGCCAAACATAGGGACCTTGGTACAGCCTCATCCATATCACTGGAAATGATCAATGCAGATACTGAAGCAATGCCAGATTAGGACAAGTCTCCACAGTTAGTGGTGTGGGGGGCATCTTTGATTAATTGACTTACTCCAGCCTGATTATGAAGCTTATGGAATTTTGTTTCAGCATGGCTGTTGAAGAAATGTGCAGATTTTACCATGATCTGAGTGCACATTACTGCCATCTGCCATGACTTATAAGATTTTGGCTTCAGTAGATGTTGAAGATGAGGATAACATACCTAATTTTGTCTAGAGCTGCAGTCAGCAAAGATTCAAGAAATTGGGCATTGTCTTCCAGACTAGATCCAGGTCCCAGGGAATTCTAAGACTTTCTTTTCAGTGGGTCAGTTACAAGCATCATTCTCATCCCACTAAACATGAATGGGTGATTCAAGTTGTTTTTGGGGGCTTTGTTGATCCTGTGCCGTTACCTTTCATCCTCCCCTTCCTTGATGAACCTTACATACATTCCAGAGAAGGCAGAAATTTTGCACAAGGAGATCTGCTTTCTCTCTGCTCACCAAACAGGCAGATGAGGCAGTTCACCTTGTGAACTCTCCAGGGTTTTATTCTATGCGTTTTTTTAGTGCCTGCTGACAGGAAGTTCAAGTTGATCAGGTTGCTGTCTCAACAAGTACATTGCTGCACTAAGGTTAAAAATGGAAACAGCAAAGCTGGTAAGTCTAGATCCAACTGATCTATATTTTCATGCCTCTGTCCATCAGGTCCTTCAGTTTGACTTTCAAGAAACTATTTACCCATTCCTTGCTCTCCCATTTGTCTTCAACATCAGCCCAACGGCATTCACAAAGGCCATCAACTGCATTATCACTCTATTCAGGTCAGCCTTGTCAGCAGTGACATCCTCCAAAAATGTATGGTAAGTTCGTCTTTGGTGGAGAGGGGAACAGCCTTTTTTTAACTTTATTCTCTGCAGGGATTTTAGTGAATTAGGAGGTCAGCTTACAACCCATCCCAGCATATATTATCTTTCTTGACCTCGTTCATCTCCATCTTATGTGCATGGCATGGATTATTGATCTTGCAGAGTCAATTTCTAACAGGGATTGCATTTCATTGATTGATTTTACAACTCTTGGTTTTTCTCCATGTGGTTTCAGATTTGATTTTGACTGCTTTTTTATGTATCTTTTGCACATGGTCCTACTGGCTCAGATTTGCCCTTTTCTGGATGGCTAGATCATCATTTTACAACTTCTGTCAAGAAAATACAATTCCTGCATCAGTGGGAAGAAAATCAATGACATCTTATATGTATTCCTCTGGAAAAGCCCCAAACTTGAAATTACAGTCTGCATGAACACCAGTTTGTACAGTTGTGGAGACCACCTTTTGCCTTCTTTCACATCAGTTTTCTGGCAACGAAGGCTATAGTAAATGCATTTCATTTCTGGAAAGATGAACTCTGCATATTAATAGTTATGTTAGGTATCTTGGTGGTGATGACCTACCTCATGTGGGGATGGTGGTGGTGAAATGATCCTGTTTATGTATTCTGGTCTGGAACTAGCAGTGCATGTGCTCCCCAGCTAAAGATCATATTCCACATTAAACATATTCCCAGCAGGCTCAGTTTCCTAGCCAACTTATAATCAGGGAAGGAGCCAGACTCTTAACGCAGTGGTCTGTTCATCTATCAGTCTTTCAGCAGATTTGTGCATTTTGTGGATGTCCAGTGATTAATCTTTTTGCAACAACAATGTGGAACCACCTGCTGTCCACCTTTGTCTCTCCAGTCATGGGTCCAGAAACCTGAGCCATTGACACTGTTAGTCGGTTGGGTCAGGTTGTGGGACTGCATCTATTCCCTACTCTATCGGTCAGTTGGGACAGGTATTGGGACTGTGTCTATCCTCTACTTGTTTCCTTAAATAAATCTTTCATGGGTTTTCCCTTGTTTCAACTCAGATAACTTCAAGCCATTTAGTTTTTAACCAGAACCTCACTTCAGCATGCAGAATAAGTGAGTTACATGCTCTTTCGATGGACCAGCATTAACTTCAATTAAGATGGGATGGTTCCAGGGTTATAATGATGCAACCAGGCTTCATAGCTAAGAATTGGTTGCCATCAGTGGGAAACGAAAAGGTGGTGATATTCTCCCTCTCCATTAAAAAATCCCTGAATTTGAGAGTTTGCTTACAAGCTCCTTAAATTTTGAAATAATCAGTTTTATCATTGAAAAATTCTTGAATTTATTGACAGACTTCTTGAATATTTCCCACACCTCCTTGAATGTATCATAGCAGATACAAAACAATAAAACTGAATTAAATATATCACTTTTTAAATTCAGAAGTTTTGTTATTTACATATTTTCACAAAATAGTAAAGAGAGAAATTTTTACAGTAGGATAAAAATTTGTTTATCAATTGACACATGATACAGATAGTTGCCAGATGGAGTAGCATCCATTTGCTTTAGTGACCCTTTAATTAGTTATGTTTGTTTTTCCACTTTTGTACCTATTTATGAAGTGATAAACAGAGCAACATACATGTATAGAGAAAGTTCAGTTTCCATATGAATAATTTTCCTTGAAAACACCTTAAAATATCCTTGAGAAGAAACCCTAAGGCTGTATGAACCATACTGTTCTCAATTGATACATCAAGAGAGGCAGTGATGCAAGACCTTATCCATGTTCACAAGCACTACTTGAAACACATGGAGAAATGTTGTTGGTCCCAACATATCTTCTGGTGAATGAGCAAAGTAGGTGCTTTATAGGTTGACCCAGACTATTTGTAGTTCTGACAGGATGGGTCAGTGTTACTCATGATGACCCTTGCTTTCATTGCCAGGAACAGGCAATTGCTCACAGAAAATCAGTCTTTTGTGGTGAAACCTCTTTCTGTACTGGATCTTTCATCTCAAAGTCATCTCCAGGACATGGTGAGTGATCTGAAGTCATACCTGAAAAGAACTGAGCTGGTGCATTGAGGGAGACCGCATCTGTTCATATCTCTCAAAGAGGGAAAGGACAACATTAGCACAGGCACTCTGGTCCTGGCTTAAATGGATTATCCACTCAGCAAATCAAGAAATAACCCAAGATTAAATGAACTTGCTGTGCATTTCAGCTCATGAAGTTAGGGCAGTCACAACAAGCATTGCAATTGAGTGAAACTGTTCCCAAGCTGACTTTATACAAGTCAAGGGATGGATTTCAGAGTAAACTTTCTGAAGCTTCTGCTGCAAAAATGTTTATTCTCGAAAGGCTGATATAGACCATGTGGGGTCTGTTGCTGCAGTGCAACAGGTTACATTCCTAGGTCGTTTGGCAGCTTCCTAAGGATGCAGCTTGATGACTTCCAATGGATCTGCAGGAGGGAAATTTTTTTCTTTCATAAAAGCCGGTCTCAGCATATGGAATCAATGCTGCAGATAGGTTAACTATCTAGAAGCTGCCTCACATACCTTAGGGGACCAGAGATGGTCTCTGCAGGGTAAGGGGATGTAACTCCCTCAACTTGTAACCTATTCTCTTAACATATTATGATCAGGTAACGTATTTGAAGAAATCAACTTTTACTAGTAAATTGTGATGATTTTTGACAATACTTACCCAATCCTAAATTGGATACATCCTCCCAGCCTCATGCATTCTGCTGCAGTAGTAATGGAAGTATTCAAGGATTGACAAGAATCCCTGTAGGGGAGATCACTCTGCTTAACTGGCACATATATGGGCAGATAACTTTTAGCTTTTATAGCTAACAAGTTTAGCCTCTGAGGGCTGGATTTGTGAGATGGTAATAGTTCTTATAATATATTATGATTGGGTTAGTATTTGAGGAAGAAACTTATTTAACTAGAAAAAATTGGTTTCTTTCAGTAAAATAGTATAAAATGATGGTATGTAATTTCTAAGTAAATTGACCATATCTTTATCTAATTAGGTTTAACTTTAAAAATCTTTTTATTTGCTTTCTTCCTTCAGATCATTGGTCTTCTTGTGGCCATTTGCTATTGCTGCCAGATTAACAGAGAGGAGAAATACTAGTGGATTCCATGACTGATTTCTTGTTCTCTCTCTAGAATCTCAGTGGAAATGGAAACAGAGGAGAAATACTATTGGATTCCATGACTGATATCCTGTTCTGTTTCTAGAATCTCAGAGGAAATGGAAACAACTTATCTGAATAAGGACTTATATCTATTGCAATTTTTTTATATCCAAGTTTTACCAAAATAAATAATTTTCATTTGATTATTAACACTATTTCATGTTCAGATAGTCCATTTTCTCAGATTTTGAAATTTTCTTTTTTGAAGACATTTTACTTTATTGTGTCAATAAGGTGCTTCTTTTGAAAGGGCAAAGAATACAATATTTTCTTTGAGAATGAGGATTTTTATCATTTGAGACAATATAACTTTTATGTTTAATAATTGTAATAATAAAAAGATCTTTTTATTTATAATTTGCTTATTATTGTGGGACATTTGTTGCTTTCATGACCTAAAATAATTAAGTTTTAACTTCAGTGAAAATAAACTGAAACTGTAGGTTATGCCTTTTTGGAGGAAAGAAACCAACAGAAACATGAAGCAATTTATGTAAGAAAAATTATTCTTCTTTTCCTTATTATTATATCATCATGAATAGTTCACAACAATCCACACTTGTTATTCTTATATATTAGTTAATAGTTTTACATTGAGGAAAGAAATCTCTTGTATACAAGCACATTTTATTGAAAATGCAGATAGAAGGAGAGTTGACAGTTATGTAGAATACATGAACATTAATTCTGGCCTATTTAATCTTCAGTCTGGCATATTTGGCATACTTTAGCCTCAGTCTGGTACATTTAAGCCTAAATATGACATATTTGGCATATGTAAGCATCAGTCTCGCATATTTGGCATACTTAAGCCTCAGACTTGTAAATTTGCCATACTTAAGCCTAAAAGTGGTATATTTAAGCTAAAATTTGGCATATGTGTCATATTTAAGCATCTGGCATATTTGGCATACTTCAGCCCCAGACAGCCAAAAGCCAAAAGTTTGCATATTTAAGCCTCAGTCTGGAATATTTGGCATACTTAAGCCTCTGGCATATTTATCATACTTAAGCCCCAGACTGGTATATTTAAGCCAAAATCTGGCATATTTAAGCCTCAGTATGGTATATTTCAGCTTCAGTCTGGCATATTTAAGCCCATGAAGAGAGTTATCACTTAATAATATTATTACATCAGTTGTTCATTGACAAGTTTCTCATAAATTTAGAACAGCATTTTATTTGTATATAAACTTTGAATTGGAAAATGGGGTATCTTTTTTCTATATATTCAAATGTTTATTTCATGCATTAACATTTAGATATTGTTGTCATTGGATTTCAGTGCTAAATCAATATCTTTAAGTTGCAGTCTCTAACACCAGCCCATCTCTTTTTAAAAATAATGTCTGCCTTCCTAATAGTCCTGAATAATCCTAACACATTTGGTACAGATATGCCCCTTGAGCAGTTCAGTAATTTCATTAGAGATTTTTGTCTTGTGGTAACATACAATATGGTTCCGTATTTAATATTGATATTTCTTAAAGTGTACATTTTATCCCTCCATTTTTAATGTTTTAGGTTTGATAAAAACTCTGTTCTAGTCAGCAATAACTTATTTGTACCATAGGCATTGCAGAATGTTTTATGATGTATTTTGCACTGTAATAAAACATGAAGGCATAAGACTACAAACAATTCTCATGCTCAGACACCTACTGAAGAATATGATTGGTTAATTTCAAACCACTGACCAATGAGAATTGTGAGTTTGAGTTTATGTGTGATAATTAATTGTAATTTTTCATTATGTTATTTTGAAAGTTGGGTCATTATTTTTGGTTAATGTGACATATATGTCTGTATGGAATCTCATTTCTCCCAAAGTATTTTCTACAGTCAGTCATTTTGAAATGCCATTAGCTAGCCTGTGTAAATACACTCTCACCCTAACTGTAGTGAAATGCAGGTTAGTCATTGTATAAAATCATGTTTACTAAGACCATTACTTGGTCATTACCAAATGTTGACTGTGAAGTACAAGAAGGCAGTGATTTCTTAAAGTTTGTCGCATTTGAGTGGGGAATTTCTCATGTGGCACTTTCATACACCTCTTATAGTATGTTTCAAACAATGTATGTGATTAATAACTTTTAGTGAATGAAGATAAAATTCAGTTTATTATCTTCATTATTGGTACAGCATCTGCAATCTTGTTATTACAGGATACATTACAACATTCCTGTAACAAAAGAGACATTACCACTGAACACCAAAAACTGCATGTCCACCATTGTACAACCTCAAAAAGCACAGTTGGTAAAATGCTTTTGATAATGGCTGTTCAGTGAAAGCATCTCATTGATCAGTCACACCAAAAGTCAGTAAGTGCTTGAATATTGTGCCTGGTCTAGGAGGCAAGCACTTGCATGATCAGGTTTTGTTTTGTTAATATTAATTAGTGTTAACAGATTTCATTACACTTGTGTAACTTTTTAAGTTGGGGGAGATTCATTAAATTTAGCGGGTATTCATGCAAGCATGCATCTTGCAGAAAACATGAATAGGATATCACTTTTGAAGCAGACTTAAGTGGCAGGATATGAAATACTTATTACATTTTTTTTAATATAGGTTTGAATTCTTTTCGACCATCATTTCAAGTAGCATGAATTTTTTATAAGACCAGGTAATCATTTCAACTGGAGTAACACTGTTATTTTTGAAAATTGAGTTAAAAATAAAGGTAAAAAATGATTGGCATTTAGAGAGTAAGTTGGGCCCTATTTTGTTTTTTTATTTCATAATTTTAAAAATGGAGTGGAATTTGTTTTAGATCATTCTGAATGCACTGGACTCCAATAGAAATAAATACAGAGATGCTGCCAGCATAGCTGCCAACCCTCAAGATTTTGGCATGAATTTCACGACTTTATACAGCGATTCATGGATTCACTCCACATGCATGGTGTGTGAGTGCACAAATCATGCAAAAATTCTATGCATTTGTGCACTTAGAAAGCAGTGATGCATGAAATTTGCAAATTAGCTCAAAGTTGCACGTATAAAAATGCACCCTGCATGGGATTCAATTTTTATTTAAGTTTTAAGATAAATTTTAATAAATAAAAGTCTAATAAAGATTAAAGTAAGGATACTTTTTTGATCAAAGTACCCCTGTCTATTCCAAAGTTTGCAGGTGTAGGTTAACTAAAAAATGATGCTTGGAAATCCCAATAATTATTTATATCAGAAAAAACGTGTACTAGAGATGCTCTGCAAGCTATGCCCATTCCTTACATTTCCACATGCACAAACTTTGCTCCATTTCTCTAAAGGTGAGAGTGTGATCATGCATGGCTGTTCAGAAAATTACAAATTCTTTTCAACTTCAAGCTAGTGTTGGTGTGAATGTGCAGAATGAATGTCAGAAAGAAGGAAGTGAAGGATGAAGTGAAGTTTCTTGCCAAACAAAGGATGATGTTAGATGCTGAGTTTGGTGAACTGCCAAACAAGAAATCAAAATTTGGTGCAAAGTTTCAGAATTCTTGGCTGTTACAGTACAACTGGTTATAACACAATGCCAAGATGGTAGGTATGTTCGGTAATATTTGTACAAATTGTAGGAGAAATAACCCTTTTTACATTGGAAATCAGTGTTTGAATTTTAGGATGTTGACTCTTACATGGCACGCAGTCACCAGATCAAATGCGTTTTGCAGCAGAGATATCCATGACACGATACCAATGAATTTTGGAAACTTCTACAAAACAACCATGAAGAACCATTTTACAACTTGCTGAAGCTGGCTATGCTAGCTATGTATATGCCTCTTCAGATGGCAGGCTGTGAAAGGGGGTTCTCAGTACACAACTCCATTCAGATAAGGAACAGATTAAGCTCAGAAACAGTAAACAAGTTAATGCTTTTACAACTAGAAGGAGAATCTTTTGATTTCAATAGAGACTAAACCAAATGGAGCAGGAAGGAAGAGAGACAGATATAAGTATTTGGTTAATAATGAACTATGCTGATCCTCTTCCCCACCCTACCCATTTTTTCAATTTCTCAAAATCCCCTTGTTTTGGTGACAGGTGGGAGGTCCCTTTAGAAAAAATTCTGGCACAATCTCTGTAAACACATGAAAAGGATAACAGCGTTGTCTGTATGCAATTTAACAGATAGGTAGCAAGATGACTTGACCTCTGAATAGATAGTGGGTAGTAGCAGTGTGCTATGGTTTGTTTACCTCAATGAGGTTCTATAAATCTACGTTATATATCTGAGGTCTTTGTGTAGAACAGCAAAAGGATCAACATTCTGCAGTGAATTTTTTAGCCGAGAATTTAGATTTTTTTCTGCTATGTCTGCATTGCTCAATCTTCAGTCTTCGTACTAAGATCCGTGATTGTACCTTTCGTAATTTCTGAAGCAAAGCCCAAGATGGCTTTAAGTATGGATGTGTACAAAGATGGGTCTACGTAACAAATAGGGGTCTACATACAAATATGGGTCTATGTGACAAATATGGGATCTACGTTACAAGGTTTAGACAACATATATTCAAGTTTATAATAAACATAATGTAATAAGTAATGATCCTCCAAAGTAATAAACTGCATTTTGTTGTCATAATGTCTTTATCAGCTCACTGTGTGTGTAGGTTTCAGATTTGCATCTTTGTCTTTAGAGACATAGTTACTTTAATGTTTGCACAAAAAGGAAACATATTACAGAGATTAGATTTGACACTAACCAGTATTAAAGAGAAGGTCATTTATTGGGTACTAAATGTATTATCATGTTTGATGTTAATCTTGTGAAATATTAAAATAGGTTTATCACGAATACTAATTTGTGACAAACTAGGCATATTTTTGAAGACCAAAGAGATTTTTGTTTTCAAGAGAAAGGACTACATGTTCGTGGTATAAAATATGAAAACAAAATGAGATTTTTCTTTATCTGGTAGAACATCATAATGCACAGTAAATGATTTCCATAACTAGTATTAGTTATTAGTGTTTTGTAAGTATTATTCATAGGCATGGTTATTATTTTGTGACTGAAACAGATTTTTAAGACATATAGGAAAGTTTTTCAAATCCCCATTGGCTATTTATAAGAATGTATTTTGGAACAGTGTACATCTCCATGATAACAGTTTTATACCTTACATTTATATGAAAAGATACACTGTGTGGTATCAATTTCTTGTATTCTGCATCATACACCTTATACTGTGTGGTATAAGTTGTTACTGTGTAGTGTCTTGTATTCTCCACATCATACACTATAACACCATGTTGTGTTGGTGGTTACTATGTAGTGTCTTGTATTTTCCACATCATACACTATAACTGTTGTAATAGTGATTACTATGTAGTGTCTTGTATTTTCCACATCATACACTGTAATAATGTGTGGTATTAGTGGTTACTGTGTAGTGTCTTGTATTTTCCACATCATACACTGTGACAATGTGTGGTATCAGTGGTTACTATGTAGTGTCTTGTAATCTCCACATTATACACTTTAAAATCTGTATAGTAATTGAATACACAAATATAAGTGTACATTAAAAATAAATGAATATGGGCCTTTAGATTTTTTTGTTGCAAAAGTAAGTGCATGCAGTTGTATACAATGCAAAAAAAGATTTCAGATTTATTCATTGGATGATTAATTCATTCCTAATTAAGTGACAAACATGCCTAATTAATTACAGTATGTACTTGCTTATAAGTCGATTCCAACTGCAAACTTAATCGACCTGGATCTGTCATCACATAATGCATCGGCAGATCTGGGTCTATGCAGTTTGTTAGGAGTAAAGTAATCAGTAGAACAAACAATATAGACCCTGATCTGCAGTTGCATTATGCAGTGATAGATCAGGATCTGTGTTGTTTGCAGTTAGTGTCTGCCTGTAAGCAAGTATAGATGGTAATTAGGTTGTGCTCTTTTCTTCATGCTGTTTTTCCTTTTTCTGCTCAATTATTTCAACTTTGATGTACAGTATCATTGATTTACATAAAAATGTAAACTTTACAAATGATTTATTGATAAGTGCATACAACCATGACTAATTTTGAAAAGCAAAAGTTTTCAGATTTTGGTGTATTTTTATTTATTTAGCACACCAATGAACCTGATCTAACAGTTGTATTCCATATTATTGACTTGCCAGAGTAATACAGAAGCACCCTAATCTCATCTTTTTATTTTGGTCCATTGTTTCTTCTGATTTATGATAAATGTAAATTCTGATATTGTTTTATTCAGCTTTTTATATTTCTCTTTTGCTTATAATCACTAACATCTATTGTGCTGATAAACTATAATGCATTTAAAGGTAGCATATTTAATTTTCATTTCCTTGAAACATATCCATGGATGTATAAATACAATTTACAGATGTCCTAATAAGTTTTGTTTTAACTTGTATACACTCTGTTGAATTTCTTAATTATATTCCAGTTAGATGAGGTTATCTTTGTCAGGAATTTAGAAAAAATGGCAATTTTAAGAAACTTCCAGTTCAGAATCTGTTTATATATACCTCCACAATTTTTCAGCAGATATGCTGATTACTGCATCTTGACTGCCCATCAAAATTAAAATATGTGCAAAGCACAGGACAGGCTCGAATAAATTTTGAAATTACAAGGGACAGCCGTGATTAGTTTGATTATTGTATGTTTACGACATTAGTAATAGCACTTGGCTGTATCCACCATCTTGTCGCTATAGCTGTACTATCATGGCACAGCATTTCATGCTGTTTCTAAAGATCAGTGAAGCAATTGATTCTGTCGTCTTGTTTTGGGGTTTTGTTTGGGAGGGGGTATACATTTTTCATGAGACTTTTAACCCAGAATTGGGAGTATCCTGGTTAGGAAATGCTCTTCTCGACGGCACACAGATGCAGCCAACACGGGTTGACCTGGGTGGGTATTAACCCCATGATCCTTGGATAATGAGTCTGATGTTCTGGCAACTGAGCTTCCATGGCTTCTATTATCATGTTAAATCATGAAGGTGGACTACATAAATTTATTTCCAAATTAAATGTCAGTAACTTTTTAGCGTAGTTAAGTGCAATTATTTATCAAGAGAGCAGTCAAGTATGGGGAAGACAAATTTCAATCAATACATATTTTCTTATTTCTGGTTTAGATCTAGATTTAAAGATAAGCAGGCATTTTTGGGGGTTGGAAAAACTTATTAATTTTACCGTCCTTTGAAGGATTAGTGGCTTATTTTCAGTTAATGAAATTTGATATCCTTACATTGTTATGGAGAGCAACCTGAGACCTAATCAACTGCATGTTCTTTGTGGAGAATGGAATTTCTTTAATTTCCACCATTAATGTGACAAGAGCAAAATAACAAGAATGTTGAACATTTTTGTTATTCCTTTTTAACGTCAAGATTATTTCAGTTGCAGCAAATACATGCATGCAATTTTCAGCATGAACTGCGATATATAACTTGAAACCTAGTTTGAAATGTTAACTTCCATTTTTGCAGTTCTTGAATTTTTTTTAAAACCTAAGTTTTCAATTTATAGATCATTTCTTGGTAAGAGACAATTTTTTTGGTGTAGTAGTGGAGAGTATACTTCAGCAGCATTATACCTCCAGGGAAATACTTGAAGTTGATTGTACATATGAACAATTAATTTTGTTTAGTGTTTTAACAGTACATCAACACATGCAAGGCTATTCAATATCAAGGCAATGGGAGCAGACTGCCTTATCCTGAGACAACAATGCAGCGAACTGACCTGATCTGGGCAGGAGTCAAACCCATGACCTTGGCATGCAAGTCTCTCACACTTACCGGTGAGCCACCATGACTTACCAACATTAACCAGCCCAAAGTCCTTTTTGCCCAGGTTAAAATATCGGATTGTTAAGTTTGTCAATCACTTGCCGTCACATCAACACCTTTACAACTCTAGAAATGTTTGTGCTGCAGAGGGAGGTTTTATATTTTAAACTTCACAGAGTAGCTATCAAAAGCTAAGATGCAGTCACTTACGACATGGACTTATGCTCGATTTAGAGGGTTTCCATCTTACTAACTTATGAGCCAAGACCAGTTTCAAACAACATAACCCTTGATCTGCCATTGTATAATGCACCAGCAGAGCAGAGTCTTGTGCTGTTTGTTTTAGAGATTACTTCTAGCAACTGCATAGACCCAGATCTGCCTGTGCATTATGCAGATCTGGGTCTGTGCACTTTGCAGTTGGACTTTTAAGTGAGTATATATGGTATTTATTGAATATGCTATAAAAATATGTGACTTTGTGGACTGGGACTAGTGCAGGAAACAAGGATCCAGGACTTGCCCAAATAAAACGTGGATTTCAGCACTATCCATTCACTTTTTGTTTTTATATTTATTTCTTGTTGAGTTTTTAATATCACATTCCACATATATATTGTATCCCATTTACCTCATCGTTGTGTTGATAAATTATCATTCTATGTTAGCATTTTGAACTTGTTAAGTATAAGCATTTGGAAAAATAATCTTTCCACTTAATCTGACAAATCCTTAAGTAATTGAAGGCTTAATCGATGTGTTAAGTGGAGGATTCCATACAGTGATTCATGTACATGTAACAAGACATGATATTGCCATTTAAATGGCAATACATTGCCATATTTAAATAGTACAAGGGTAATTCATGGATACCAAAGGGTATTTCTGTTAAAGAAATCACCAAGAGAACTATATTATAAACACCATATTTACTGCATGTTTTCAGACGGCAAAAAATATTACTTTTTTTGTTGTCCGAATACATATTAAATTCTTTAATTAGGTGTCCGAAAAAAAACGGGAAGATAAATTTGTGCCCCCCCTCCCACCGTCCGTAACAAAGTTACCATTAATTCATATGACAATGTGCTGCCATGAAGTAAAACAAGTATTTTGTCTAACACCATGGAAAGGATAATGAATGAAAAACAGACATTACTTGCCTATTTTGTCTTTTGATACATGTCCATCCACCAGAAAACACAGCCATACATTAGAGCCACGATTGTGTGCGTAATTTCCAAAAGAACTGCCATATTAGTAATCTTGCAGTCCACAGTTTAACCCTCTGCTAATCAGTGATCATTAAAATCTACCTTACAAACACACGCAAGCTTTATTTCTGTGTAATTAAGATACTAATACAAACTAAATAAAAAGATTTTGGAATTATAATTCTGAAGATATTTATGACAGAAACATTTTAGTATTTTACTGGTACATGTATGATGGCTAATCTTAGAGGCTCCATATGGGGTGAGTGTTGTGCACATGCCTAAGAAGGGTGAAAATAACAAGCAAGTTGCAATATACGAGTTGGCGTGATTAATATGTTGGTATTTTTAAAAATAAAGGTGATCTATTTGTTGTGGTTCTCTGTTCTTTTTTTTTCTTCTTTTTTCCTCCCAGCCGAGGGTAGCTTCAAAATGAGCAGAGCTTGCCGACTCGAAACAATTGAATACTCAAAGATTGTTTTGATGCATGTCGGAGATTTCAAGGTGTCTAGGTGATAATTGTTAATGATATAACTTGTGGGATTTCTTCGACAGGTGTGTTTGGAAATAAAAGGCAGCCATATGGATTTCGTTAAAAGAGCACACGATGTACCTAACATGTAGCACCCACAATCAATATTTATCGTCTACAAAGAGGTTTATTACCTGTAGAACAATAACTAT
Source organism: Megalonaias nervosa (assembly GCA_016617855.1). Classification (NCBI taxonomy): domain Eukaryota; kingdom Metazoa; phylum Mollusca; class Bivalvia; order Unionida; family Unionidae; genus Megalonaias; species Megalonaias nervosa. The sequence goes on from JAECUM010001308.1 coordinate 153,697, forward strand.
GTTTAAACTGTGGTACATAATGCCTCAGGGATAAGAGGTTTGTTTTGTTGCACGATGCCAATGAATTTACTAATCCATACTGACTCTCTGATATATTGTTTAATGTTATAAAGTAGGGTCATGGTTTCTAATCAAAGCCATAACTGTCACACCTGCTTGAAGTGGTTTCGTGTGTAACGATGTCTACACTGACAACCAATCATATTTTTATTAGCCGAATCAAGCTAGTAAAATATAAAGTATAAATAGGATACCCACCACTATCAAAATGATCACATTAAATAATTGGCAACCAAATGAAGCAAACTTAGTATCAGTAAATTAACGGCAAACACACTGTGAATTTTACTTTAAAACGACGCAGCTGATATTCTTAGATTGTGTCTGAAAACATAAGTTGTACAAAAAAATTATAGCGGAGCAATGTCCAAAAATTAAAAGGCATTTAAATATTATATTTTTTTTAAAAAAACGGTGTCCGAAAACAAAGTCCGAAAACATGCAGTAGATACGGTAGCTTTTACTTAAAAGGGAGATAACTCTGTTAGGCATACAATTTTCCAATTATTTTAACATTAGACAAGTATTGTTGAAAACACCAGGCAAAACTGAAAAGAAAAAGCAATGTCTGTGAAGAGATCCCAACTCTCACCCTCTGGACTTGCCTGCAGGCATGTTACTAATTCTGCTATGACCACCAGCGATAAATGGGTCACCAAAAAGATCTGCATCACCTTTTGCTGCGTTTTTGGTTGGTATAGGTCGAAGATTAGAAACAGATCAGAAAGAAACATGCAAGTCAGTACACATTATTTACTTGGTTGTTATTACACTGACTAACCAGTTTTACACTGACAAGTAAAGCATAGATAGCAACACTGACTTAGTGTTTGAGTTCCAGAGTGGTGGTGACTATGAATATCACTCTGCTCATCCCTGACTGATTTTTCCATCAGAAACAACTGACAAAATCAGTACTTTCTTTTTCTCTTCATCATTCACAACATTGTTATACAAAATTTTCATAAAATTCACCAGCATTTTCTCTTCATCATTCACAACATTGTTATAAAAAATTTTCATAAAATTCACCAGCATCTCTATCAACCAACTTTCACAGACACTTAACATATTGCTTAACATAGAAAATCAGTTTTTCCCCCCAAAATTGACCCTTTTAAGTAAAAAGGAAATTAACACAACCTGCAATTTGTTAGCAGTGTGAAGCTTCCATAAAAAAGTATTTAATAATGTAAAATTTGGTATAATGTGATATTTGGTATTTTATAATACCTTCTGTCTGTCAGTTTAAGAAACGATTTCACTTGCATTTTTCAGCATTCCTGTAAAAATTCTGTCCTTAAGAGGAAAATTGAAAAATATTCTAATCTATATTCATAGGTTACTGCTCTTGTATGGGAGAATATAAACCAGTTTTTCAGCACACAATGTTAGGAGTGAAGTATTACTCGGAATAAAATGAGTTCAGTTCATATTTTCCGATACAATGTAGTAACCTTTTAATTATATACTCATTTTGCTTTTCTGCCTAAGGCTGAATAATAAAATGAACACTACAAGAAACAAAGTCATTGAATTTATACTGGATTCAAAGTAAATACATAACTGTAGGTTCAGCAATACACAGTAACTATTGATATGCATATAGCACTGCCCAGTGAACTCTGAACTTGTTCCCTTACTCAGAAGTTCATTTAAAACAAATCTCATATTGGTCTACTTAAACTTTTAAATTTAGATTCATATTGTAAATGAACGTGCTTTGAAACAACTTTTCCAGGGGGTCTGGAATGGAAGGACTTTGTTTTTCTGTCAATCCAAACTCTGCTTTTCTATTTGTGATGGACTGGATTTATTAGTTGGGTCAATTCTACATGATGTTCATGTGACTGGAGGGACTGCTGCACATGTAATTCTCATTTGTCATTGATTGTTTGGAACCATAATGTGGGAAAAATACGAATTTTTTTCATTGAAATTCTCAAAAAGACCCAGGATTAACTTTTGTTTCCTAGTGAAGATCACATTCATTTCATTTTTGAGTGTAGTAAGAAGAATGTAATTTCTGTTGGAAATGTAGTGAAAATGAAGGTACAGTTTTGTGGTGTGGGTAAATTTTTGGAACCCATGTAATTCTGACTGGCAGAAATAACAAAGAAAGTACATTTTGAGAAAAATTCAAGATGCAAAGAAGTAAGTACATGTATATTTATTGCCATTGTTATTACCTGCTAAAGATGACATGTTTATGCCCTGTCACTTGCATGCTTTTGTTTGGAGGGAGCCCAACTATTTACATGACCTGTATAATTTCTATCGCTACTATAAATCTAAACATTTTGTCTCAAAAAAAGTAAAATGGGGGAACAATTGCAAAGCAGCTGTGTGACAGCCCATTTTGCCAATGGAAATAAGACTTTTACATTGTCATGGCTTATTGGTTCTGAGGCTGTTGGTTTTATACCCAAACCTGCCTTCTTCATTTGGATTTTTAAAAAAATGTTAGTGTTTGGACTGACTTATAAATGGTACTTCTCTGAGGGAGATGGGATAGCCCTTGGCCTTAATATGTCTTCCTGTGCTGATTTTATAGACCCTTGAGAGCACTGATCATAGTGTGAACCATTCGATTTGTGAATGGTTATGAATATTTCTCCTAAATAACTGTCAAAATGATCAGAATGTTATTTTCATCATCAGTGCATAAAGTCTAACATCGATGCATAAAATACGTGTAAAAGATTTACATTGATACAACATGATCCATCAACCTGTTTACAATTGGGAAGATATCTAAGTTGGGAAGACATTAAAATATCCAAATTTACTTCTAAAGATTATCTTATGCACTTGCTTATAAGTTGGCTCCAAAAGCAATCAACATAGAACATGATGTGCCATCATGTAATGCACCTGCAGATCAGGGTCTGTATTGTTTTTGTTCTACTGATTACTCCTAACAAAATGCACAGACCCAGATCTGTTGGTGCATTATGTGACAGCATTTTGCAGTTGGATCCAACTTATGAGTGAGTACATGCAGTACTCCAAGTTCATTCTCCTCACAAGACATTTTTCATCTTATCCCAAATTGGTTTTGAGTTTTGGACAGATAAGTTCACACAACTGCTATAAACATCTGCCATTATGTATATATATATATATATATATATATATATATATATATATATATATATATACACACACATACATGTATGAATTTAGCTGTCATTGAATCAAAGGATATATATTTCATTTTGATTTAAGGTACTAAATTTAAATACAATATTATTTAAGGTTTTCTAACCAAAAAAAATCATATTTTGCTAAATAAATAAATAAGTTGGTCAAAGATGCATCTAGTCATGCATATTTGATGCTGAGAAAAGTTTCACTACCCGTATTTATAGTGCCTTTGTCATGTATTTGTGGAAGTCAATGTCCAGTCTAAGTATAGAACTACTGGATCATTTCCATTGTTTATATGAGGCCTAAGTCTTTGCAATATGTACATTTTAATGTAACTGTGTGTGCTCTCACTATAGAATGCTTATTGTCATTTATCTCAGTAAATATATAGACAATATCAACTTGTTGTTTTCTGTGTGATTACGGCTAACTAATACAATAAAGCATTTATGCCAGAATCTAAGAACTTATTTTACACTACAACTCATTATACTAGTGTATAGGATTAGCATGTACCGTAAGTTGAATTTTGGTTAAGTTCATGGTAACACCAGTAGATGATTTAGTGCCAAGGCAGTCGAAGTAAGACTTGCCCAAGGCCATGCCACAGTAATTAACTTGGTTGCCATGGTGTCTCCTTGGTGAGCAAGTTTACCAACAAGAACAGAAGATGAGGGAACTTGTCATTGCAGCCTTCATAACAAAAGTAATATTTTTTATTTATTCCCTAATATGCAATTG